>VWZF01000445.1:2350482-2400706 GCA_013396755.1 Sclerurus mexicanus | reverse complement strand
TTTTAGCAATGCTACAACCTTGCCTTGAATTACATCTCAAATTTGAGAAGAAATATAGAGGGTCAGAGAGATGCTTATAGGTCATGTGAGTTAGATCCTTATAAGCAAGAAATGAAGTGTGAGTTGTAATGTGTGATGCAGAAGGCACGAAGTGACTCAGAGTGGTTGATGACATGATTACAATGACACCATAATGGGACAATTTTAGGTTAAAAATTTATTTCTTTGTAAGAAAGAAACTTTCTTTTAAAATACCAATGCAAGACAATCCTCTTAAATTAGGGGGCAACTACTGATTGTTCAGCAAGGGACAAAACATACAGAGAAAGGAGAGGCTCCAGAACTATATATTCAGCTAATAAAGAGAATTTGTGCAGCTAAGATGAAATATAAACTGTACAGGAGGTAAAAACTGTAATATTAAAAACAGACACTGCATTTTGCAATAAAGCAAATTATGCTATGGCAATTTCTTTATCTATTATTGAGACTATTACTTAAGTGGCATACAGTTGTAAATGGTGCATGTCTTATATTGCTGCTGTATATTGACATCTATATCACTGTAATAGCATAGCAATAGAGACAACCTTCAAGTATTACCAGCCTGACTTCAACAGAAGCAGCATAAATGTTGTAGATGAGAAGTGTATGGTGATGAAGTCAGCATAAAGAATTAAGAGTTCTAGGAGATATCATAGGTTGTCGGGATGTATCTTTTTTCCCATTCTTAACGCAGACGTATAAAAACAGGGAAATCAAATTTTAAGGAGCAAGAAAACTAGTGAAAATTCAGTTAATATTTTTAAGTTCTTATGTACGTGGTAAAATCCACAAAATAGTGTAAGGACCATGAAAATTCTACCTAATAGACTGAACTTGGATTGCATTTGAAACTGAAATCACCAGAGGAAGGTGTACCTTCCTCAGCCTGCTGATAACTCTCTGCCTAATGCACTTCAAGGTGTTGTTGGTGTTCTTTGCTGCAAGGGCACATTGGTGGCTTATGTTCAACCTGGTATCCACCAGTTCCTCCAAGTGTTTTATTCCAAAGCTGCTTTCCAGCTGGACAGTGCCCAGGCTGTACTGGTACCTGGGATTATTTCTTCCTCTAGGAAGAACCTGGCATTTCCCCTTGTTGAACTTCATGAAGTTTCTGTTGTCCCATTTCTCTAGCCTGCTGAGATTCCTTTGAAAACTTTGTCCACTATATGATCCTTTCAGAGTTGGGCCATCTACAAAAAGAATCTTTCTCATAATTCCTTTTTTCGTTATCTTCTCTCTTGACTGAGTCCACATTTCCCCTTTCTCCAAATCTACCATTCCTTATTAAAGTCTTTATAGTATATTTTATTTTCATTTTAGGGCACCCAATATGCCTATGACATTATATGCTATGTTTTTACTCTTTGGATCTCATGGCTATAATACTTTTGTTCTTGTATATGCTGCTTCTTCTACATTTGTAATAAATCCCATTTATTTCCACTGTTGGCCCTAATTACATTCACCAAAATCTCAGCATCAATCTTGAGATGCATCTGTGTAGGAGAAAGTATTTTTTCCAGATCACAAGTGGAACTCTCAATTTGAAGTTCCCTTGTATCAAAGTGCATACATATAAAGCAGTTCTAAGGCTAGGTTTCACTTCTTTTGTAGCACTGTTGTCCTACTTTGTGTAAAGTGGAGTGGAAAGACATGCAGGAGACATAAAGTGGCTTAGATTATTCAAGACAAACTGATGAGAAGTGAAGACAGCAAAGTTGCTGAGCATCAGTACAGTAGGTTAAATTCAGCTTAGATAACACACTAAAGCAGGCGTATAGAAGCAACTGGCACACTCATCATGAAGGTCTAAATATCACTGTTGCCAGCTTAGAGGTGATAAAAAAAGAAAGTTAATATACTAGGAACAAGTTCATATGCCATGTTCTTGCCCTAAGAAAGGTATAGAAATGAATGATCTTAATTTTTTAACATCATTTTATAGTTGAATGCCAATTATATACGCATATGACCGGTGCTAAATTACATCTAAGGAGCTTCATACTGTATGTGTGTACATGAGTTCTTTCAAAAAGTTCTTAAACCTTAACTGCAAATTCATAGCACCTGTAGTTATACATGATTTGGATTTCTAGAAAAAAAATACTTTATGCTAGTAATGTTATAACAGGTTTTCCATGTTGTGTAAAAATCCACCATAGCTCTGTTTTGATTCTCCTGCTTAGTCTTCATTTGGTTTGACTGATAGAGTCTGGTGTTTTGCCAATTAAGAATGCTTAGTTGCACACTCCATTGTTCTTCATTACTGCTGTGTTTCATTAACCTCCATACAAGTGTTTTCTACCAAACCAAGAATATTGCATTCTCTTCAGAGCAGGCAATAATAGATTTTTCTGTTGTCAAGTTTAAAACAGCATAAGGTGGATTTACCATCCCTGGAGGTTTTTAAGATGAGATTGGATGTGGTACTTAGTGCCATGATCTAGTAATCACAGTGGTGTTGGATCAAAGGTTGGACTTGACGGTCTTGGAGGTCTCTTCCAACATGGCTGATTCTATGATTCTATAAGACCATAAAAGGAAAAGTAATAAATGGACATTTTCTTTATCATTTAAAGATAGTGGAAACCTCTTTCCTCTCAAGCTGTTTAATTTTTGCATCCCTTGATACAATAGACCTTTTGTAGGCAGTGTTTGGACTGAAAAACACAGATACTCCAGACACTAGTGGCCTGTCTGCCATTAGCAGTCTCGCTTCCACCGCTTGACGAAGGCAATAAGAATGGTTAAGTTTATGATTCCTAGCAATGTCAGGGATTTGGGAAGTGAATAAATTACCAGACAGAAACATTGAAATCTTCATTCAGTCAGCATATTTCTCAAATTACTGGGACTTTGTACAGGGAACCACAGCATTTATGCTCCATCAGAATGTTGTGTTTACAAATGCTTATGTCTGAATTTAATATGCATCTTTAAAAGACAAATACCATTTACGGTTCCTGCTGTTTGAAGCAGGTTAGTTTTTTCTACTAAGAATAATGCTGGCTAAACATATTATTGGAGTCTAATTTGTTCTCCTTTGCTTTCAGCAAGAGGAAATATTGAAGACGTGTTACTCAGTAGTTTTACAACCTCATTTCATTTTTGACTGAAAACCTAAACACTAATGCAACTCTTAAATTTTATTTTACGTCATTTTCTACTCTATTTTATTTTGGTTTGAATATTTTATTTTAATTTATGTTATTGCTACATGTATTGGATTCCTGTCCTTTTTAGTTAACATTTCCTTGGTGGAAATTATTTGAACCCCATTTCTAGGATTTAGTTACCTGGAGCAGAAGTTAAAACACAGTGCTTTATCCCAGTGAGACATCAGGGAGCTCATCAATATTTTCTGTGCTGAATGATTTTCAGAGCTGATGCAGTTCTCTTTCACATGGGTGTAGGTCAAGAGCAGCTCTACTGGTAGGAATAGATTCATATTCCAGAAAGGAGATTGAATTGTGTGGCATTTTGCACTTCAGTTTTTTCTCCTGATGGATGTTAAGAAGCACAAAGGCAGGAGAAGCCACTACTGTTTCATATGGCAGTTCTTGATCTGTTCAGATGCCCAACAAGCCTGACTCCATGGCAAAGGTGCCCCAGGGCTCAAATTTTACCTCTAGTCTTGTGGCACATATTTACAGCTCAGGTCCTTCTTCCAATGCAGTATGAAGAGAAAACTCCTACTGACTTCAAAGAGACTTTGGGGTAAAGCCAAACTCAACAAGCAACATATATTCCCAGAGTCACCCAACTGGGTAAGTCTCACTGGAGATTTTTCAATCCTAAACTTTTCAATATCAAGGCAATGGTGCATTTTCAAGAGAATCTAAGTCTCTATGCTCTCTGTAAGGTCCAGAAGCCCACATCTCACAGACAGTGTAAGTGTCTATACAAAAGGTTATACCGATGACCTGCATCCTCTTCAGGCACTTAGGACTCCTCTCCACCTCTCAGCCAGACTTCCAGGGCATGTAACTTACCTGGGGCAGTAGATTATTGCTTCAAGTTTCAGATCAGACACTTGACTCAGTATGGGCATATCCAGAAGAGCAGACAGCAAGCATGGAGAGTATGACATTTGCAGTTTGTTGGTGAATCACAGGATATGAAGCTCTGCTTCAGCTGACACTGTCACACTCGCAAACCACCATTTTCCTTTCCCTGTTTAAAAAGTGATTACATTCACTCTTAAAGTATATTGTGAAAAACTCAAAGCCAGACTTAATCTCTGGCTATCACTTTATCACCTCAGAAATAGGTGGAGGAAAAAAATAAAAGTATAAAAAAGGTGAGAAAGAGACAAAAGAAAATGAGCAAACTCAGCTTTGTAAACTGCAAAAGTAAGATACTTGATAAAAGCTAGAGAAGTGGGAGGTGATAAATTATATGAGAATAAATTGAAGACACAGTGTTAAACCATAAAAGTGTTAAAATTCAGGATGTCAGACCTTCAAAGACAGGTTTTTACAGACTAACTTGAGAACTTTTCTGGTAACGACTGGTTTTTACTTAGAGTGGGGAAATTCAGTAGGTATATAGGAATTAGTTCAGCTGGAGAAGATGGAGAGAAATACAGGATTTACAATAAGTCTATAAAATTGCCTGATGAGGAGGCAATAATGTTTATGCTGAAAGCAAACTAGTGGTGTTGGATACTACGAGTCCCACAGCATTGTGAACTTAGGTACACTTTTGTTCAAGAGGTTGTAACACCTGAAAATTGCCATCTTTATGTTGGCCTCTCATCAGGTTAAGCAATACATTTGAGTTAATGTTAGGCTGTCAGTTTACTATATATCAAATAGACTCCATCTGTTCCTTCAGAGGCTGTGATTAGTAGTTATCCTTGGCAACTGAGAAGTTCTGCTCCTACAGTGGTGCCTTTGGCATTAGCCCCTGTCCAATACACCTGTCAAACCATGTTTTGAACAAGAAAGCACAGTCAAAAATTGAGGTGCGTTACTGTCTGACTGCCAGGAGTAGCAAGTGTTATTTCCAGCAAGGTGCAGAGTCAAAAAAATTCACAATCTTTTTAATGACAGTTATGTTAGGAAATGTAGAGACAGTAGTAGGAAAACAGAAGGAACAAAAGTATTTCAACAGTTGAATAGGATTAAAAAAATTTGCTTTGGATTTTGGGACTATAATTCTTCATTCTCTCTTTCACTTTCATCAGGATTTGGTATCACCTTTGAGAGGTTATCAGTGTAAAGAACCAATATTTGAGAGAAAGAAGCCTTATTTTCTCTATGCAGACACGTGTTCTGATGCCTCTCATTTTCCAGATTTCTCATATAAAAGGTCTGATTTGGGCCAAGAAAGCAGCAATGTTTAAAAAAGAAACAGGATCAATACTGAACCAAGGATTAAGACTTTCTCTTAACCCATTTCATATACTGAACTTGTAATCTGGATTCGAGTTGCTTACTAAAAAGTCCTTTCTATGCCTTCAGTGAGTTTGAATATCCAAATCTAAATTCTTTTTCTCTGACATTTTCCATGAGTTTACTGTCCAGCTATTCATTGTTTTTAATTCATGAGAGTAATTTGAAACTGTAAGAGCCTAAGGATTTAATTTTTAGTTTATGTTAATTTACTTGAGAAAATACACTGCCTCAGGATTCTTCAGTTTACTTGCAGTTTCCTTTTTTAAATGTACATTTTATTGATGTTCATGTACATATATCTCACTGCATATGAACTGGTCATTTACCAAAAAAATGTGTATAAAACCAAATATCCCCAAAAATAAACATTCATATAAGTAAGCTCCTCTAAAGCACAAGCCTTTGAAGATTTAAACCTTTCATTATGCTCTTCAATAAATTTCTAGTTCTATCAAATTTTTATATAAAGGTTGAATCAAGCACAGTCAAGGGCTTTATGGTCATAAAAATCTGCAGGAACCACCTGGTGCTGAAATTTGGAATATTATTTCCATTATATTATAATTTCATCAGTGACAGCATTTTCGGTATTTAACACCAGTATAGCTTTTCACAGTCTGAAACATCTTGAATTTTTTCCAGAAAAAAATGTGAAGTTCATTCATCTGAGAAGGAACTGAGATAATATTTTATATCTAATATGATTAAGTAAATAAGCAGCTGTGATTTCTATGAGTTGTAACATTTTCTTAGGCTTCAGGGTTAGCCCAGTGCAGAGCAGATGGCTGTACTCTGATCTGTTAAGGGGCTTAGATAATTGTAATAGTAAAATAATTTTTTGAGAGGGCTGTTGTGAGAGACTGAGATGTTAATGGCTCAAACATTGTTAAGATCATTGAAGGACTTTGATCACTATGGCAACCTGTGGATTGCAAAGGAGCAACTGCCCATCTGCAACCACCAAAACCCACCCCCCTGAGTATGCTTCCCAGATTCTGGAAAATTGGACTGTGAGTTAAACCACCTGATGGAAACTTGAGATAAGACGAAGGTGGTACTATTGTCCAATTACCTCAGATCTAAGGAGAAGTAAACAAGGCTGGGGGAGAAGAATGTATCCACAAGGAAAGCCAACACAGCAGATGTGCTAAAAATCAGCTCTGTCTGGGTACAGCAGAGGGGAGGCCATAGCACATAGATTTGTTTCTGAGGCCTTACCCGAGAGGACTGCATGTGATCCACAGTGAAGGTGCTTGGGCATTCCCACATACACCTGAACGTATATTGACCCACTGAACTCTGTTTCATGGCCTTTCCCCCCTCCCAGGCTGATTGGGACTGAGACCATCACTTCAACCACTGGACATCATCAAGTCTCATAGCTGGATCCATGGGTGGTGACAACTTTCTACTCCTCTCCTTTCTTTCTTTTCGCTTATACATTTTCTAAGTGTTGTTTTTCTGGTGTTATATTGCCATATATAGATAATAATAACCAAAACGGCCACATAGTTCCCTTCCATTGCAACCACATAGATTTAAAACGAAGCCATATATATGTAGTGTTGTTTCACTCTAATCCGCTCCAAGGGAATTGTTAACAAGAGCATGGGTTATCCTTGCCTTCTGGAGTGGGTTGTAAACAGTAATTAATAAGTATCCAGCCTGATGCAAATGTAAGATGACACTCTTGGATGATTTGCACCATCTGAGATCCTCAAATCATTAAAGGATTCAAGAACTCAAACTGCAGGGCTTTGAAATGAGAAAAGGAAAAAATGTCCTGCTACTGGGTAGAAAAAACATCTTGCCATAACCTTATTTTGTTTCCTTTACCTCACTGCTGAAGATCTATGTTGTATTGCAGATCTTTTACATCCATTCACATCCTGGTATCTAAGAACAATGTTATATGAGAGATATTGCATTTAGTTTCCATAAAGGTAGGAAAATGAACTTTAATGTCATCTCTGCACTGCTTTCCCGAAGTCACACACTTCTCTGGTAATTTCAGGGGAAAACTGTACTTGCGAACATCTAGAAAGCCACCAATAAAAATTAACGCCAAAGTAAGCTGAAATTTCTTCAGTAGAAACTGAAATTAACAATCTAATCCAAATGCCATTTCTCTCAAACAAAATTTTAATGAATCCTTTTTTTAATATATTTTAAAGATGGGATTCTCACTATGGGGGAAAGGGAAAGGTTTGCTTTGGGATTTGGGAAGTTTATTGCAGCTTTCCCATTTCTGATGAGAGAAAAAGGATAGGAGTGCTGTACACAGGGACTGCAATCCCTTTGGAGTATTGACTATATGTTAACATAAAGACTATCTCAGACAGTACAAGGACAAAAGACACTCCTAACACCTTAGTCTTCTGTGCTTCAATCTTGCCATTTGACAAAAATAAAAGGAGCATAAACAACTTATTAGTGTGGAGGGATGGTTTCTCACAACTATTTCAAGATTCTTTGTGCCTCACAGAGTATTTTTAATTTTTAAAAATTACAATAATATAAGAGATGCATATACAGTATGGTAAACAGGTCCTAGTTTTCCTTAGTGGCAGTATGAAGATATTTGATTTGATGTATCTTGTAGATGTTGATAATAGAATGATACCTTAGGTGGCAATGCTTTGCACTGGTAAGGTAAACCAGGACAGCTATGCACCCTCTCAGTAGTTTCCCTCTCCAACCTCATCTGTAAACAAAGTGAGGAAGGGAACAAATATATTTCCCTGTTTGGCAGGAACAATTGGTCAATGGCAGTGGTCTTCAGCTGGTGTTTGTGTACAATGGGTTCATCAAAACTAACAGTGACTATTTCTCTTTTTGTCTATTACTAAGGCCTCTCCATTACATCTGCATACTGTGATGGTCAGAGACCTTCAAGCATGAAGTCTTGAGTAACTTTGGCAATGTCAATCAGCAGAAATTCTATCAGGACCTTCTCCTGTTTAGATATTAAACATCATGCTCTGTAGAGAGCATACGACAGCTTTGAGAAAGTGTATAAATTATAAGGGAACAAAATATGAACCAGGATGAGCTATTAGGCTGTTGTGGTTTAGGAGTGGTACTCCCCAGTTTAGCGCTCCCACTGAGACTCACCAAACTATGTGCGACATGCTTGCTTGCCCTCCCCCTGCAGCAGCTGGAGGGGAGAATTGGAGGCACAAAATGTAAAGATCAGAGATTGAGATAAGAACAATTTAGAGGAAACAGCCACAACATACGAAAATGAACAGCAAGAGCAACAATATTAATAACAAAAGTGAGAGAGTGATTCACAGGCAAAATGCTCACCAGGGAGTTTGCCCTACCTGATCACAGCCACACTACTCCGACCACTCCCTCAGTCTCACAACCAATGTTTTGCAACCACTCCCCCTGCCACACTACTCAGCCAGAAGGAACCCCTTCTCCCTGGAAGAGACTCCCTTCTTCCCACCCTCAGCAATGACATGAGGTGGCATAGAATAACCTCCAGGCCCTAGCCATGGTCCCTCCTGGCTACTATAAAGATTAGCCCTGTCCCAGGGAGAAGCAGGACATAGGCTCATTTACAGCTTAATCCATTTTGAAAGTTTAGTCTCAAACTTTGGCTATTGGGTATAAAGTGCTGTCCTGACTGAAATTCTCATTTTACCTTTAATAGCTGTGGCACTTCTTGTAGCTCAAAAATCCTGCACAGTTCTGCTGCATGTGCAAATTCATTCACATCTTGTCTCTTTCTTATGCATGCCACCATCTAAGATAGGTACTTTCTAAGTCTAAGTGAGAATGTGACCTTTTCTTTATTATTCCTGGTGTCATGCTTTAATTTCTCTTAGCCTTCTGTCTCACTCTTCATAATGGTTCTTTTAAGTATATGTATACATCACATACAACCAAGAAACTTTCTTTGTTATTCTGCAGATATTTCTTCCTGAAATATCTCCACTGCCTTTTCCATTTTCACACTTTTAATTCTATTGGGTGTCTTCACTGCTACCTTTCACTTTTTGCCTTTGCCATTTCTATTTATAAAGCTAATAAAATACCAAGGAATCACTCTGACCTTTCCAGGTAATCAATATTAAGGACAGTCAGCTATCAGCAAATATTGTTTCAGACAATAATTATACAGAAGAGTGGCAATTTCTCATTCATCACCTTAAGCAGATGTCTGGGGGAGGAATTGAAGTATCTTAAGTACCAGAGATTTTGCTTCAGAAACATCACTTTTGACAAATACGCATTAGCTGGGCTTGGTTGTGGATAGTTTCTGCTTTAAAGCAGAGTGTTGGCACTTTTAGCAGAAAGCAGTCTGTTCTGTCAACTCTTTCTCAGCATAATTGCTCCATGGATGACAAATGACAGTTCAAACTACTAGCACAATGGTTTATTGTCTTTTTGCAATGGAGGTGCTTCACTGAAATTAAATGTGAAAAAGTGTTATTAGATTTCCAGCTTATTATCAGAAGAACAAGGAGAAATTGGGCTGAGAAGAAATGCCTATGTTCCATCTGGAGACTGAAATGCTTAGGAAGAATACTTGTGTAGTGAGAATTGGACTGTAGTCTTGAAAATTTCAGAGCAGGAAGCATGGGATTCAAAACAGAAGGGTTATACTTTCCCAAGGGGCACTCTTTAAGGTTAAAAGAAACCCTTGATTCTTCCTGTAGGTTTCTTTTATTTGTCTATAAATACAGATGATGGAGGGAGAATTATATTCAGCCAGCTGGTGTCCTCAGATGCTCCCTAGAGTGGAGCAGAAAAATAAGCAATTACTGACAAATAAATGGCAAACTACAATTACTACTCAGAAAATGCAATACTTCACCACAATCATAAATGCTCCATACTTGAGGGGCTGGAGTGGGAGGGGGAAGTTGTGTGAAATGAAAAAATAGGCCATTAAGAAAAGTGGTATTATCAGATTTCAGTAGTGTCTGGTCCCTTCAAATCTCAAATTATTTCAACAATCCTTTGTTTCTACTTCTCTTTACCTTTTTATAAAGTCTCTTTAATTTTTACTAGATTGTCCTGACTTCAAAACTGATTCCTCATAGCTAACTATATTTTCTACCTTAACATTTAACATGGAGATTAGACTTCTGGATTTTTATCTTGAGGAAAGAGAGGAAAGCTGGACTCAGTTACTTTAGAAATCCAGGTCTCTGGTCATAATAATTGATAATGACAGAAACATATCTGTTGTAAATGCAAGTCAGGTCTGTAAGCTGCCTCTCATACACAGAGCTTCTTTGCCAGGAATGTGAACCCCTCTGCTAATACAGAAGATACTGAAGGAACAAGACAGGAACTTTAAATATCTTCAAAAAGTACCTGTACATCTGAGCTTATCACACAGCAGAGCTCCCTTTATAGCTAGTGCAGAGAAACAGGTACTTGTAGGCATGAGACATGTGATCTGTTTTAGAATTTTTCTCCATTAGTCTGTAACAGTAGCCTGGTCTACAGGCAGCAATAGCCAGTCTGTGTACAGATGTCTACCACACACAGATCTATAATTAGTCTAAATGGACTTTGCCAGATATACCAATGCAAGGAAATAAAAAGCAATCTAATGTCTTATGCCTTGTATACAGAGTTTAAATCAAATTTAACATGAGAATTGGGTAAGCATCCTCATCCTTTCTAATGAGATCATTAAAAAGAGACGAATCACAAAGATGTGCTTCCCTTAAAGCATGTCAATGTGATTGCAAAATGAAGTTTGCTTTTTGTTAGATAGTTGCAATAAATAGAAGCAAAAATATATACAGAGACTAGATGGAAGAATCATATTCCTGCAGCAGCACCCAAGCTATAAAATATAAATTACACTTGGGATTTGCACAGTTCATCTCAGTGGGCAAAGTAAACCTGACTTATTCTGAATTCAGGGAGTTTAACAAACAACAAAGAGCATCTATGCAGAATAAATGCAGTAAATCCAATTTATCTATCATTTATTACCTCTAGTACATTTCCTCCACAAATGTTCTCTAGTAAAACAAGTGGCCTTTCCTACACATGTAGGTCACCTGCTTATGTATGCATTCGATGGGTCAGACTTCCTACGTTTAGCCCACAGACTAGCCAGAGCAGATTCAAAATCCAAAGAAGTTGTGAAAAACATGCTTTTCCATCCAAGGCTAAATTTCTATGCTATTAAGGGAGTACACAATAAGTATACATAAAGTAATCTAAACAAGTTCTTTAAAAGATACTTGGAAAAATAATTCACATTTGGATCAAATACTTATACTTGCATTAATAAGAGACACAACAAAAACTACTCCAAAGTGATTATCATTGTTTGTACAGCACACTTATTTCTGATGTATGCAGGATTTTTTTCCCCACTGTCCAAAAATTCAACAGAATTTGCCATAACCTAAAAGGCAAAATGCAAGAAAATACACATTAATGTGAGAGCATAAGGAGGAGAGGATGAAAAGAGATTTTTCTGTTAAGTATTTTTTCGGGGGGTGTTTTTAATGACATTTCTTTAAACTGTTTTGTTTACAGAATGTTTGTGTGGTTCCACAATTGCACTCAGACACACTCCTGAATGACAGGCTGAGAGCTAATTGTGATTGGAAGAATGAATGTTTGGTTTTGAAAGAATCAGGAAACTTGTGCCTCTTTTTTTATTTTTTTTTTAATAACACCAAATGACATCTCCAAGTAATGTTGAGATAATAATCTACAATCATTATCTTGTGCTGCTATCCACAGCGTGAAATTTCAGTTCTTAACAGGGAAACACTCTCACTGAAAAACAGACTACTGCGGTAGTCTCTGGTGTTGTATTATTTATTATTCTGTATTATTATTCTGTCTGCCTTACAAGTTTTATCCCCTTGTCCATCCTACAGGTATGAATACCATTCATATGAAATTGGCAGTAAAAGCAAAGTTCATCAGGACTCTGGCCCTTCTTTTATGGAAGTAGAATTTCATTTGAAAGGTGTTTCTTCCCAGGTTCACAATGTGGTCTCCAGTTTCACCCATATAAAGTACTAAGTACTGGCCTTTTAGCAGAGCAAGCAAACTTCTTATCCAACTCTGTTGGACACTCCCCCTATTTTTTGTGTGAATCTAGTTAGCAATCAGAAACCTCAGGCTGATTTTTCCCTGCAGCATGCACTTCCTGAGGTGTGACAGAAGCTGTTGCACCTTTGTATTTCATAGTGTTCTTGGTTTGTCCAATATCACACTTGGATCCAGGGGCGCGTTCCTGCTACAATATCTGAATTTTATGTGTTAGCTATGTTACAGGCTTTCCTCTGAGAGAGACAATTTTTGAATATGAGAAGGCTCCACCCTGTCCCAACTTCTACCAGGTTTTAGAGCCAAAGCATCAGACCAGACTGCCAAAATGTCCCAATCTGAGCTCTTGTTTAGTGGTCTCACAGCCTCCCAACCATGTGACTCAGAATACGTTGGCTCCTGTGATGAGACTTGAGCAAGACGAAAAGTCCTTTCTGAGAGCCAGACTCCCAGGCAATCAAGCCAACAGCAAGCCTGTTCCTGGATAAACACAGATTTTCCAGTGTATTTGCCACAGTGCACAGAAACACACATATTTTCTCTCAACGCAAAGGCTGTATAGAGGTCTCTCTGGTGAAGTAAAACTTCTGTTTCTCGGCAAGGTGAAAGCTGCAATGCTCTGGCAATACAGAGAATAGGACCAAAGGCAGCATCTCTGCATCATGCTCAGTGCACACACCAGTCAGTGTCTCAGAGCCAGCTCAGGCATCTAGAACACAACACTGCAAAATGATATGTGAATGATGGAGTCTATCTGGGTTTCACAGGAATCCTTTTTTCACTGCTCTGTCTTAGCACTTACTGCAAAACAAACTGCCATAAACACTCTCACTCCTCTGTCCAGCTCTATCCAAAGATTACAATATCCTTTTTATTTTGTTTCATATTTCAAACTATGAAGGAGCATTTACTTTTGTTTAAAAATTTAGGACTAGTATTTGTTCTGTCTTGTTCAAAATTGCTTCTCAGTTTACAGTTTTTTATTTATTTTTCAACATGGCATACTGCAATGAATTAAAAAAAAATCCATTTTCATACAGTATTATGGATGCTTAAGCCTTTTTAAAACATATTTCAATCATATTTTCCTGTACTCTTTATCTAAATATCCTAGGTATAAGTTTATCCAGATTTGAACTTCAGTACAAAATTTAATTGAGAAAAATAGACAGAAAAAAATGCTTAGATGTAACTAGGATCCAGGATTTTGTTTATAAAATGTTTGTAAAACTAAGTCAGTCTCCCTCTACCTTCAAGATGACATGTGACTTGTGGCAGAATCAGAAAGCCTATGAAATCAGGGCTATATTTATCACGTCATTCCATATCCTGGATGATAGTCTGAATGACCCTGAACAAGAGATATTCAATACTTAAGACTTAGAAGCTATTTTCACAGTACAAGAAAATTCATCCAGAGTTCTTTTCAGAACAAGCTTCATAAAAGAATGTAAAATTTGCGCAGCACAGATAGAGGTGTTTATTGAGACCTACACACAAGTGTCTAATTACACATTGGATGGCTGGAAATGAAAGTTCAAAGGATTTAGGACTCATTAAAAAAACATCTAAGCAACAGAAAGATATGGCTTGTGGAGTCTTGTGCAGTGTTTTTCTCAATGGTATTTTAATTATTTGATGCTCCACAAAAGGAAATTGTTTTGTTAAATTCTTTCTTCCCACTTTGAATCTTTAAATTTTTTTATAGCCTAAAACGAACAAAGTGAACTGGGTGGTAATTTGATTTTTCAGGGAGAGAAGCTTATATGAGGAAAACAGTGCTGAAAACGACAACCAATATCTTACCATCTCTCCTGGTATAACAGGAAAATTGATATGTTGAAATCTCAGTTACCAGAGAGAAATAGAATCAGGGAGAGGACAGCTGCTAAAATGGGCTGGAAATATCTGTATGTCAAATGAAATGCACTGGATTTAAGACCTCAGAAGCAATATTCCACGAGTCTTGAGAGACGCCTTGTTATTTTTGTTTTTGCAAGCCATCATGGCCTCTTCAAGACTTTTAAGTTATTGATCTAGTCTCTGACAGTGTCCCTTGCCAGTCAGAGGCAAAAAGAAAGAAGCATTTAGATATATCTATTTTGGAAAGATAGAGACAAAACAGGCAACTACTGTCTAGATAGCTTAAGCAAAACTATGACTAGTCTTCAAAAGTCAAACTGTATGACTTTCCAAATGCTGCCACCAGCAAGTGTGCAACAGCTTGGAATAAATAAAGATTGTGAACCCGAACCTTTCTTGTGGCTCAAGTGCACCAAGGATGAGTCTCAAAGAAGTATTTTATAACTGCATATAAAGGGGTACAATTTGGTGCATTAGATTAAACTATCGAGGCTTTCAAACTTCATACCAATTCAATTTCAAAAAGAACAGTGACAGCATTTATATTCATAAAGAAGTCTGACATTCATACCTGGGAAGCCAAACATTGCATACTGAAGGAGAATGGATGGGAGCTGTCAGCACTCATACACACGAGTGCACGCACACAGCAACCTCCTTACTCTTGAGGTGAGAAGCTACTCCACCCTGTGGCAAACGTAATACTGCCACAGAAATTGCTAGCTGACTCACAGCAATTTTTTTGTCTCTTTGCTCAGGGCCATTATGCTGTTTCTCCAGGATGGGAATGGTCGCTGGGTGAAAGAGGAATAAACCCTGCAGGCTCCAGTCTTTTGGGAGAGACTGGGAAAACCATTAAGGATTACTACACTGCTCTGAGAATAAGGTTACATGAAGCATCACATGAATTTAGGTGTCCCCTTCAGTCTTGGTAGCAATCCTGCTTTGGGCAGTAGTGGCCTGGCAGGAAGCTAGCAAAGGGTGTGATGGACTGAAGACAACTGCTCCTCTGAAAATGTTGGAGTCTTGATTTGAAAGTAACAGGGTGTTGTGGTTTAACCCCAGCAGACAACTAAGTATCACGCAGCCACTTGCTCACTCCTTCCTCCTGCCACAGTAGGATGGGGAGGAGAATTGGAAACAAAAAAAAATGTAAAACTCATGAGTTAAGAACAGTTTAATAACTGAAATAAAGTCAAATATAATTGCAATAATAATAGTAATAATAATTGTAATTAAAAGGAGAAAGAGGGAAGAATTAAACCCAAGAGAAACAAGTGATGCATAATATAATTGCTCACCACCCACTGACTGATGCTCAGCCCCTCCCCAGTGAGCAATCGGTCCCTCCCAGCCTACCAGTTGATATACTGGACCTGGTGTTCTATGGTCTGGAGCATCTTTTTGGATAGTTCAGGTTACCTGTCTTGGTCATACTCCTTCCTGGCACCCTATGTGCACCTGCTCACTGGCAGAGCACCAAAAAGTCCTTAATTAAGAGTAAACACTGCTCAGCACCAACTAAAACATCAGTGTGTTATCAACATTATTTTTATACTGAATTCAAAACACAGCACTGCACGACCTACTGAGATGAAAATGAACTCTGTCCCAGATGGAATCAGGACATGGGAGGAAAGACATTGGAGTGACTGTGACCATGCCAAAACTGCTGTGCTGTGCTGTACTTTGTGGGTTTATTATAAAATTATTTGGTAAGCTGACAGTGTTACCCATATATTACTCTCATCTGTACTTTGCTTTGCATAAATGTTTCCTCCTCTCCCTCCCTTTGTTCTCCAGCCTGACTGTCTGGGGCAGTGCAGCTCTTGTGTACTGTTACAGCCATTATTCACCTGCTCTAAGGGACTTTACGCTGGTGTGCAGGTTTTTATCTGCTCAGCTGGGGACTCGCACACTAAACCTTGCTTTCTAATGGCACAGGTGAGAAAAGGAAAAACTTATTTCTGGTTATGTTTCCTGAATACTTGAGCCTTTGCTCTATCACCACCCTCATGGTATGAAAAATCAATCTTATGCTGAATATCAAAATTTCTTAAAGTAGTTTTATGCTTTTAGCTAAGCTTCTCAAGGAAGTGAAAATATCATGTGCCTGCCCTTTTCTCTGTAAGCCTCTCAGTATCTTTCCCCTTAGCTGCTGGAGTCATTAGCCAATTTCAACAAATCTGCCACAGGAGCAGAGTCTCAAAGGAAATACTGTCAGGAGAACAAACAGTTGAATAGAAGAGAGCAGCACAAATTGGTGCCTCATTTAACATAAATTTTGCCACCCACATTCAATAATTACCTATTTTCTTTCCCCTGCTGGCAGCTCAGCAAATACACACTGGCCAGCACATACACACAGCTGAGCAGAACAAGTGCAACCTGGAAGGATCCTGGAAGCATCCACATCCTGAGGGTCTTTCCCAGAGGAGGCAAGGGACACCATATGGGAACTGGTTGAATTGCAAGAAGGCAGAGGCATTCACATGTGTGGGGAGCAGAGCAGGGACAAGGGATCTACAGTACATAAAGGAAGGATAAAAAACGTACATACACAGGAAATGTTTGATCTTCCAGAAGAGCTCCATAAATTCTGTCCTCTGATAATTTTATTTCAGCCTTTGTGTTTTGATGGACTCTTAGTATTAACTGCTGCCTCCAATTGTGTGTAACTCTGTCCAGGTTTTCTTTCAACTTCTTTAGCCTAAAGTCCACATTAATACTGTTTATCCAAAATCTATCTCACCCCAACCCATTTTTATTTCTTCTCTGCACACCAGTCCTTGATTTCTGTCTGTAAATCAGAATATTCAAGCAGTTTCTGAATTTGATAAAGCACAATACCTCATTGTCATCTTTTCTAGAACCAATTTTATTTAAACCACACTTTCTTTTTTCATTATTTAAATTAATGTCAAGGTCATAACACTTTTTATCCTCTCTAAATGAGAATGGAACATAGAATTGTCTGGAAAATATCTTGATCATTAATTTTTATCTTCCTTGTAAGTAAAAGGGTTGGGGTTTATAATTTGTTGAGAAACAAGTATTAACTCTTTCAGTGCCATTTTGCCAATGCAGAAAACCTTGGGAAATGCTATAATTAAGAGTATGTTAAGTAACAATTGTTCTTAATTATTACTCTTTTACTGCTAGGAAAAAAAAAACCCACATATTTTATGTAAAGATTCTTCCTTATGCTCTTATGGAGAGATATTCTAATAAGAACCATGTTTCTGAAGGTAACCTTCCATGTTGAGGCTGCACTCTAAATAAATTAGAAGGAAAAATGATCCCATGAAGATAGCAGCAGGCCCTTTTTTGCTCCATCCTATATTGCTAAATCTTCTATACAAGGATGAGAGATATTGGTGAATCCCATCTAGCAAGCAGAAGTAATTGTAACTAAGCTTTATCTAAATGAAGACAGTTTCATAACTCACTTAAATCATCTAAAGAGCAGTCCTGAAACTGTCACAGAGATATTAACAAATTTTAATTCATATTAGATTTCTTTCTGCTTGTGAAGGTTAGATTTTCTTGCCTTTGTCAAAACAGTTTGACATAGAAGAGGATGAACTATTAGTTGCTTGGATTATAGTAGAATTTCAGTATCTCATTAACTGCATTAAGGGCCAGAGTGGAAGATTACTTTCACAACACTTTTGGAAGCTCCATCTCATCAGTGATGCTGAAGTCTGTGCTCTGTTTGTCACACTTTAGAAATAACAGAGGTCAGGTACTTTCTTCACTTTGAAGCTCTGTTGGTATTTGTGTGACAAGGAGATGTGGAGTTTAAGGCTGTCTGATTTGTAAAGACACCTACCTATTGAACAGCTGTTCAGTATAGGAGCCAAAGATGGCAAATGGTAAAATTAAACACAGACATGCAACGGTCAGCAGACAACAGTTTGTCTCAAGGATGGCACCTCTCAAGTCAACAGCTGGTAGCTCTGGGAGGCATTGCTAAAGGCAGCTGTGGGAACATTCAATACAAATTTGAAGCTGATAAAGAGGAAGGAAGCAAGATTACTGTGAAAGCAATCTCGTGGGGTACTTGGGACTATAAAATTTCTTATGGGATGTTTCAAGGGGTTATGAAAATCTGTGAAACTTATTGTGGGTTGTTTATGTAAGAGGAAAAGTCAGGAAAAGAGAGGGATCAAGGTATTTGAAGGAAGAACTAATTGAAGGGGAATGAACTAAAGGGGGAGAAACATGGTCAGTCACACATCTGTCCAAGCCCTGCCCCTGCCATCAGTATTATCTTCCTACTAAATCCTATTGCTGTTTACTGTGTGACCTCACCCTCTCATCTCTGTGTGTTCAGGCACAAGGAGCCAATGCATCTCTGAAACAGAGACAACAGAAACACCAAGGTCTGAGACGGCACAAGAGTCAACCACCTTTAAAATTAGGTATTGTCTCTGTTTTAAAATCACCTTCAAGTCATCAGTGTTCTCATCAACACTTGAAGAATATCAATATTAGAAACTGAAGAGTAACCTTGCTGTAATTAATTTATTTTCATATTGTTATTACCAAGCATTTTAGGAAGAAAACATAGATAAGCTACATCTGTGAGGGAATTTAAAGGTCTGATGTCATAAGCTTTCAAATCCACACTATTCTGCTTGGTATACTTCATTTAAAAGTCACACATGTTTTAAAAATACTCAATCAAAAAAGGTTTTTAAAGAGAGGTTTCCTTTTGAAGTAAAGTTTACATCTCTGACAAACTGGTATCTGAAATTCTAATTAGAAGAAATGCATCCTTTTCTTTGTTAAAACACCTCTTGATTTGATTTTCTTTTGGCCATACACTTAGTATTTGTAAATACCTTTTTGTTATGCATATTTACAATTTTCCATTAAAAATATCAGATTTCAATCCAAAGAACAAATTCATCTGACATTCCTTATAGCTTTAAAAATGTTCTCAATAGTTCTTTGCCTCAGTCTCCAATGGAAGTCAAGCTTCCCACTTCTCCCAAGCCCCTGATCCACTGGGTGGGTGTGGGAGGAGTGAAGTCCCTTCCACTGTAAGTGAAGAGCAGGGTCAGGATCACTTGAGGAAGTTAAATAGCCACAAGTCTTGGGATCAGATGACAAGCATCTCAGGGTCCTGAGAAAAGTGGCTGACATTGCTACCAACCCACTTTCCATTGTATTTGAAAAGTCATGGTAGTCAGGCAAAGTCCCCAAAGACTGCTACCTGTGAAACTGTGACTTCATGAAACTGTGACTATCATAATTGCATAGCAGGACTAGGTGCTGCAGAGAAGAAATCAAAAGTCATCACACCTTAAACAATCTACAATGGAGGGGAAGATCTCACATCACCTGAAGCTTTCAGCAGGAGGAATAGCACATAGAAACCTTAACATTTAAATTTAGAGATACAATGATCTACTATATCAGCTAACCCAGCTGCTGCAGTTCTAGCAGATACAGAGTCCAATCCCACTGAAACACCCCAATTTTGGATGATACGCCAATGTCATGTAAATGCCTCCGCTACTGGGAAAGAAGGTGAGACATCAACAAACATCTCTCTTGGTGTTCCAGACATCCAAAACCATATGCCTGTGAGGCTAAAGGGAATTTCACAGTCTATCTTTCAGTCCTAACAGTTAGGTCATATATGATTTTCAATGTGAAAGCTGAGAGAATAGAAGCAAAGAGTAGTCAACCATATAATGCAGTATTTTACGTCTGAAAGCTGTACAAGCTTCATCTTGTTTCACAATTCAGCAGAATACACCTTAAAAAGCAGCAGCTGACTCACCACTCCTTGCTTGGAAACAAATACTTGCCATTCTTGCCACTTTCCTAGTTCTTCCTGGATCTTTTGATGGCTTTACTTATGGAGAAATTTGAACATCTTTATGAATGTTGTCAGAAAAGCATCTGTACAAACCTGGCACTTCTTTATTCAACTTCGCTCTTTGTGCACTTAAAATCTATTCTGCTCATGACCTAACTAAAAAAAGAGAAAAACAACCCTCACTTGGACTACTCTTGATACTGCATACCCAGTACCATCAGAAAGAATGACTCTTCTTTGTATTTGGAAGGAAACAGTTGTTAGCTGGGCTTCATCTGCAAACTCTTATTCTAGTTCATCATAAAGGTGATGGTGATTAGCTTAGAAATAATATCATTTGCTTTCAAATCTCTGGTTCAATAATTGTTCTGCTACTCAGAAAGCCCATCTTCCTTCTTCAGTACTGCTGGTTATCAAGTTGCCTTATGTAAATTCATGAGTGAACAAATATCAAGGCAACTGAGACAAAGAATTTATTCCATAGCTCCAGTTGTTTAAAACACATCTTTATCAAGTCACATCAAGTTCATATTGCCATATCTTTCACAATCAAATTGTGAGAGTTTTAGCCCTGACCTGTGATTCACAAAAGAAAGCTATTTATATACCCACATTCATATATAGATAGTAGATACCTACATAAATTACCTATGGAACAAATAAAAAGTACACTAGCCTTCAAAAAAGCGGGGTTTTTGTCTTTCCTGGTGAAGCCACAGTGTTTTTGCAGTTATGTCAGGCTACATGACATGGCCAGCAAAAGCTAGACCAAAGCACAGGAAATCTGCCAGCCACAGTTTTGCAGACACTTTGTCCTGAACAGGAACCTCTGGTTATGTTCAACTGCTTAAACTATTATGCATGTAGAGGTAAACTGGCTTAGAGCTCAGCCAATTTAGCACTTCAGCACTTCAAATTTTATATGCATAAAAATGCTTAAAGGCTGTAGGAAAGCTGTAAGTCACTTTGCCTCTACAACCATGAAACCTTAAGAAGCTCAGGAGGGCAAAGCACTATCACTATCTGCTAGTTTAAGCCTCCTAGCACAGAGCATCCAGGAAAAAGCTTCTCTGGGCTTGAGGCAGCCAGGATGACCCTGATACCACAGAATTCTTCAAATACTAAAGAAGAGCTGGTTGAAACAGTCATCTCATTAAATGCTGGTGTGCCTTTAACCACTTCATCATTATTGCGAGTGCCAAGTGCTGCCCTGTAAGCCCTATGAAAATGCCTCCCTCCCGTGCATTTCCTAAAAGGCAAAAAATGCAGTGCCTCTGGAAGCTGACTAGCAAATACAGATTTCCATTTCCATCTCATGATTTCTATGAAAATTAATACAAAAATCACTTGGACTGTCACATGAGTTTTCTAAGCCATATTCTCAGAGATTGTTAGTGATAGAAAACGCATTTTTATGCATTTCATATGCATTCTATGCATAAAAATCTCATTTTTTATGTTTGGAATTATGTCTACCATTTATAAATTTCATTTAATCAAAAGTGTTTGATGTCAGCGTGGCATAACATGCTTATACAACAGTCTAAGTGGAAGAAGATTATAAGCAAGCCACCACACAGAGCATATCCACCCCTCTGCACAGACACTTAGATAAAGTTGTTACCCAAAAAGTGCAAGCTTTTACCAGGGACAAACAAGAACTGGCACTCAGGCCAGCTAGTCTAATCATCTACTGAGCAGTCTCTGCTCCCAACACTGCCTCCAGCACTTTCCTGCAGAGAGAATATAATCCTCTGATGTAAATTATCTTAATCACATATAAAAGCACTTTTGAAGACTGAGGCCATTTTATTGTATCATTACTTTGATGTGTTTTGACTCATAGGTAACATTATTGCCATAACCATTAGGGCTGATTCTGCATAAGACCATACAAACTCCATGTAGTGTATGCAGTTTCTTTGTCTAGAAACACCTGAGAAAACACAGTCACTAATAATGAGCTATACTGTGGATGAGTAGTCTTTTTATTGCTGAAATTCGAACAGAACTTTGGAGCACACCTGTAAAAATGAATGCATAGCTGAATGTTATGCAATAAAACTGCAGCAAAATGGTGGCTAGATACGGCCTAGGTGAAGAAACGTGTCCTGCAAATGCGTCACAGGCTGTGGGTTCCCCATGAACTGAATCAGAAAAAAGGGCAGGGAGGGTGAGTAGAAACACAGCCCAAAATAGGTTCTTTGTACATGAAGGTAACATTTCACAACAGTGGTAAAAATGTCACCAATGTATTTGTAAATATCCAGCATTCCCTCTGTTAGGCAATTTTTTCAGAACTTAACTTTTGTGCTTAACTTGAAGACTTAAGACTATTTTTTTGATCATGTTAATGTATGAATCTCTGCTCTTTGCCAGCAAGAGCAGATTCTTCTCATTTTCATTATCAAGCTGAAAAACATCTCTTTGAAATCATGGTATTCAACATGACTTTTTACATAACTTTCACAGTTAAGTTATAACTTTTAATTAAGTTATAACTTTTGCAGGTAAGCACACAGTCTTGAACTGAGAGTTATTTTTACCAGCTGTGAGCTGCTCATAGTAGATCTTGAACTCTACGGATTTTTACATGTGAAAGTGAGCAATAAGGAGGACTTGACTGCTTTATATTTTCATAGCTTTTAACATTAAGGAGGACAAATATATAGTGAGTAACAGTATATATTTTAGGGTAGTTATTTCCATATGAACCTCTACTCTATTTCCATATTAAACATTTGAGAAACAGGCATGAAGAAAACATCCTCTTTCTTCTTTTGAATCACACCAACACAATGCAGGATTCCTATATTGAACAACAAAAGACAAAGTCAGTAAAAAAAAGTGCTACTTGCATTCCATCAATATTTAAGAAACTTCTTCCAGAAATTTCTCACTCTGTACTGTCACAAAAAAATGAACACAAATTAAGTTCTAGATAGCCTATAATCTCCAGAATTTTAAAACTCTGTACTGTGTCACAAAAAAATGAACACAAATTAAGTTCTAGATAGCCTATAATCTCCAGAATTTAAAAAAAAAAATTAAAAAATAAAAAAATGCAATCATGCTTGTAAGCAATAGATCAGTGGATAAGGCAACAGGTATTTATTCTGATCTTATTGGCAAAACATGAGGACATATCCTGATGATTTTAAGTATAGAGTTGTGGTACTTCAGTGGCATGTGAATCCTCATACTAGCAGTGTTTGTAAAGTCTCCTTTCCCTCCTTCCACAAACAACATTTAAAACCTTAAGAATTACTTAACAGTGACTTATTTGCTATTATACAGCTACGTAGTAATAAATTACATTATTTAGAAATGCCATGAATAGCATGAGAAAGGAATGTCCTCAGGAGGAAGATGCCAGCAGAGTGCCCTGCAGATGAGGCAGCAGTACCACCTCCAGGACCAAGCACGGAGACAGCTGATGAGCTCAAGGATGGTGAACAGAGCCACAGAAGCATATCAGGCTGAGGATAAAATATAGTCAGCCCTCTTCAAATTCTGCTGTGCACAACGCCTTGAAGGCACTCTTCTCAAGCACGTTGTAAGGGTTGAAGAAAAATACAGTGCTGCAGCTTGTCTTGAAGATTTATTCACAGCTCTGTACATACAGTTGTACACATCTGCTGCATTGTGCATGGGCTTTTCTTTTCCTCCTGGCATGCTACAGCATGCAACATGCTGCTGGAACAATCTAAGTATTAACTATATTAGCCTTTGTTCCTTGATCAAACTGAAATTATTACAGAGCTAGAACACATTCATTGTCTCCAAAAATCTTATCAGTTTCTGTAGTATTCCAAAGATACTTATTTTTAAGCACACATACAAACCAAAGTATGAATTGTTAAACTGAAGATAAGAATAACATGTCTCCAAAGACCTTTTCAACAAGGTAAAAGACTCTCCCAGTGTTTTATCAACATTACCAGCTCAAAGCTGCTCAACCTGCTGTTTTTCTGTGGTAAAACAAGTTGTGTACAATTAAAGTGAAAGATCTGGCAAAGAGCCTGTTTTAAAGCAAAACACTGGTATACAAACTCTACAACCAATGACCCAAACCCATAATGAAGTAGACCACTATAGTCAGAAAGCAAGGAAATTCCTTGCTTCACGTGTTGCGCAGGGAAGATATGCCAGCTGTCTGATATCTGCTTGAAGCCTCCAGAGAAATTGTGCATATATCTTGTGACATTAGCACAGGCTACGTTGGTATCAAGCCCATTGTTTGCTAGACCTGCTATCTCCGAGCACATTGCCAGTGACAATGATCATTTTTGCTTATTTTAGTAGAGTAACTGCAATTACTGGCATCAGCAGGTATGAGACTATTTCCAGCAAAGGTATTTGGCTTCTGAGCTCTAATTTAGTTTATGTCACTGAGACTAGGAAATACATTTTTGTTTCCCACAGCTTCTGGTGTGTATCAGGCTCTAGCTTCAGCCGGGTATTTTAGGGATTTTTGGTGCTATGTAGAACTGCACATTTATTCACAGCCTCCTGCCATGACATTGGTGAATGATTTGTCCAAACATTAAAAAGAGGATTATAGCTTATCGAATCAGAAGAAGACACTCAGCAACAAACACTGGCCAGCTACTTACACACTGAAATGCTTCAAACAGCATTATTGGCCAAATATATTCTGGTTTAGGTTTTTGGATGAAACATTCATTTTCAGCTGGATTTCCAAGCATCAGGCCTTGAAGAGTTCATTTACAAATCACATGTGAAACAAGCTGTCAGTAGACAGCACGCTGTCCTGAGTTGAAGGTGGGCAGCAGCAACCTTTCACTATCACCAGAGCCTGCTCTCTCTTCTAGGACAATTGACTTAAGCATTGACACAGATGCATTAAAAGATCATCAAGGCTACAAAAGGCATACAGCTTAGCCACATCTTATTTTAGTCAATCAGTTGCAGATCCTCTCATATTACTCTCTACTACTTCTTTTCTTCCCTCCAGTTACTCCTTAGCAGTTTTATTAACAATACGAAGGTCTGAGTTACTAATCTTGCCACATTTATAAACACTATTCTAGGTGAAAGTAAGATGAGAAGGAAGTTCCTACTCACCTGAGGAGGCTCCAACCTTTATTGTTCAGATGGTCAAGGACCACCACCTGAATGAAGGTGTGTTAGTTTAAATCCACAGCCTCAATCATGCCAATGTCCTTCATATGTTTAATTTTATGAACTTTGAGCAATCCCATTGCAATGCATAATGTTAAGCACTTATTTAACATTTTTCAGATCACTTACACGTATAAATACACTATTATAGACTGTGTTAATTAGCTCTGCTGAGGATTCTAATTCAAGAAACACTGCAAACACTAGAAGCAAAGAAACACTGATTTTGTTGCAACTAAGCATATTTTCGGGTTATATAGGTAGAAATCCATCATGGGAAAAATGCAGCACCTCAGTCCTTAAGAAGCGTAGATGATGAGTCTGATGCATGCAGGAACTGGAAAAGAGGTGAGACAGGAGGTCACAGACAAGATCTACGGATGGAATAGGAGGGGGCAGGATGTAGGAGGAGGGAGGTATCAAACACCACGTGCATGTGGTGGGTGTAGTAATGAACTTAGAGCATATCTATCTCATTCTTCTCCAAAACATATTAGAGCTTTTTGACCTAAAAAATAAAGCCAAAGGGTGTTATTTTTATCTGTATTTTACGGATGAGGAAACAAAGGCACAGCAAAGTGCTCAGGAACATTTGAAGTGGCAGGCAGAGAAAGTGCACTGTTCCCTATACCACATGTCTGAAATGGGTCTCCTGTCATTTAGATTCAAACTATGTAGAATTTTGTGGTGCTATATAAGGAAAAGGTCTAGGAGGCTAAGCACTAGCAACGTCCAGTAGGAGAAAACCATGGAGAGGGAAAAGAAACATCATTAGGAATGCATAAAAGAAATCCAATAGAATGCAACAAAGCTAAAACTAGGTCTACAATCCTGGGAAAATTAATTTAACAATCCTTTTTGACATTTTGCGTTTAAAAAGGTAATAAACAGGACATGACACTTTCTGTGAGGAATCCAATTTGAGGCAATACAGCACATAACGAAGGCATATTATGCAAGAGTTACTTCATATGTTTAATGACTATGTCTGTCATTTCTAAGAAGATCTTCAGCCCTAAATCCTGCCCAGCCTGGAGGAAGTCCTCAATCTGCTTTCTTCCTTCTGTGCTTTCATTTACTTTCCATGACCTACTGATCCTTGTAAAAAGCACTTTATTAAATTTACATAATTAGTTATTCCACCTCTAAAAGCTGATGGTCAGGAATGGGTTTTATGTTTACAATGATTGTAAAACACCTTAGCCTCCAGAAGAATAACTCTTTCACACCTACTTTGTCACACATTACCTTTTCTATCATGAGACTTGGAAACAAAGAGAATCTGGGGATCATCATCAAGATCATCTAGAGAAGGAAAGACAGATGTCCAGGGTCAATAATGTAAAATCTTATTGTTTAAATAACCTTACAGAATGTAAAATGCCATAAAAGATAGGTATTTGTTCTGCTTCCAGAAGCTCAGATAATGTACTTTGAGAGAGTTAATACTGCTTCCATACCCAGATACTCAGATACTCAGCCCAGATATTGTGTGACAGCCTTTAGCTGGGACTCAGTGCAGGAACCAGTGCAGTTCTGCTCCAGCCTTTGGTTTAACATTCTGTGCTGCAAGTTATGCATGAAAACCTATGGATAGTTTAGTGAGTTTATTTTTCTTGGTTATTTCTTCATAACTCTTCTTTATTACTCAGCAGCCAAAAGTTTTGCATAGGTAAAACTTGATGTTATACTATGTCGTTCTTGGCAGTTTTTTAGAAACAAAATAGCATGATGTATATTCAATCAAAGCAGAGAACTACAATGTGTATATATATGTGTATATATATATGTGTAATTATTATGTATTATGTAATATTATGTGTATATATATATATATATATATTTTTAGTGATGGCTTCTCTTCATACGCTTCCAGGAGAGCTAAATGACTGATTATATTTTTGCCACACATAGGGGAACATTAGTCACTCCTAACTGGAAAATAAGAGTTGATGCTTAGGGGTTGCACACTATGGAAACCTGTGACTTGTGAGTACAACTTTGGTAGTGTATTTGGCTCCCCTGCAGGAACACCTTTTAATCTTATTAACATTCAGCACTCCAAGGCAAAAAACAGAGATCCTTTTCAAATACGCATATAAATTTTCCACTAAAGTTAATTTATAATTAGTATGTAACATGAGTAATTTTTTTCCAGCTACATTCTTTATGATTTGCACTATAAACGGAAGCATTTTTTCCATGTAAATTAACTTAACCTTCCCAGAAATACCCTTCCATTGACACTGCACCATAGACTTTCCTTCTTAAATTAAGTTTGGAAAATTTAAAATCAAAAAATGTTTAAACAGGTATAGAACAAATCAACAATGTAAGCAAGCAAAGAGCAGCTAAAATATGTAACTAACACCCTAGACACCTTTCTTGCTCAAATTTTCCAGATCCGTCCTCTGGTTTTTTTCTTGCTCCAATTTTCCTCACTCATCTTCTAGTTTTCATCCTTTGTAGGCTCATTCCACAAGCTTAGTTGTTAAGGTCTTGTTTTCACACACAAAAGAGGAGAAATAGGAGCAAATGTGCCTTGGAAAGAACAGACCACTACCTAAAAGTGTTCCTTCCTAACAATTAAAATATGGACCATCATTAAACTATTCTAGTTCAGGTAGTGTAACATTTATTCACCAAATATTCCTGAATTGAGTTATTTCTTGAAGCAACTGAAACCTTCTGAAATGAATAGAGATTCCAAACTGGCTTTCTTCTGCTGCCTGCTTATTGTCATATAAATTCCTTTCACAGCTTGAGAGAAGATCTGTATGTCTATTTTATTTTCTTCTCATAACTAAATGCCATAAGAAAGATTTCAAATTTACATATACTTATGATACTCATATGCACCAGTTCTTCAAGGACAGAAAAACACTGCAAGACAGCACAGAATTCTTAGTGGGTCTAGACATGTGCATTTATAAGTGCTTCAGAAAACAAATCATTTCATAATCCAGATATTAGTAACACAGTAAGTACCAAGACTGTGCAGCTCAATCTGCATGTGATAGCCTACTAATGTTTGATAGCAAACTACTGTTCAAGACCATTAAATGGAAATATCCAAATTACTCCTTTATCCCTACCAATAACTATTTTTCTGTTTGTCTAGTATTTTAATAAAATAAAGGGTGTGTTCATGGTGTAAAATTTACAAGAAACAAAAAGAAAATGGTGTTGTCTACCAAAATTAAACCTCTCCATGGGCTTACAGTTTTGGTCACTGTATGGAACTGGCATCTGAGAAGGTCACACTGTGTCTTCCCTATAGTAAATCAGTGGACATTTCACATTCTTATTGTGTATATAGGGAGGAGTTGTTACTGTTTTAGCGCTAATAAAAATCTTCTAACATGAGACTCATTTATGATTAATTAGCCTCTCTACTTTAGTTTTTTGCTTGGTTTCCAGAGCACAGCATTTTGTAGGGAATGAATGACTAGATGCAAATGTGTAAATGTGTGCTGGAGGAATATTTGAACATTTGTTCAAATTTAAGATTTTATGCTGTTACCCATCTCCATACTTTCTGAGCATAAAATTCTCAAAAGAGAATTTTCACTTTACTGTGTTCGCAATTCTTTCCAAGTTTGTTTCCCACACAGATGAAGACTTTAGTTTCATTAATGCAAAAACTTGCAAAAAGGCAGTATTAGTATAAGCTAGCTAAAAATGGTGTCAACTACAAACTTTTAATTTTATATCTGTTATTAATATTGCAGTCAGCATGGAGCTGGGTGTTTGTATGATTCATGCTGTGGTGTCATATTTCCAAAGCAGCCAGCACAGCGGAAACTGAATATTAGTTTAAATCATATTTATTGTCTATATTTTTTTAAAATGATGTATTTGTATGTTAAGTTATTAGGAACTAATCAATAGAACCATTTACATAGCTGACAAACCAAGAATTATATAACAAATCACCAATGACACCTGGTGCAGTTTTTGAGTCCTGGCTGGATAATTCTTACTGTAACCAGCACACCCCAAAATTGTATGTCACTTCTGGGTTACAGTGAATTTAATAGTGCTTGATGTCAAATTATTAAGCAGGGAAAATATTCATATAAGAGGTCAGTTCTGAGGCACAAGTAACAGTTTCCACATATAAAGCAATAAACTGAATGCTCATATTGAACCATTCAGGAAAAATCAATAGCTTTTGCAAATGTATAAAAGTAATTTCAAATTAGAATTTTAAAAGCAGCCAAAATGGGTTTCAGTTGTCTCAGCACAAATACCCAGTGCCATTCTGGATTCCCCCAGGCATCTGAGATATCTGTGAGTGTTGGCAAGTATTACCCACAACTCAGGGGGAACTAGCATCTTTTTGGCAGAGACAAGTGAGAACACACCTTGAAGGTTTAAACTAGTAAAAAAGGTATGTGTTAAGGCAACTGAACCCCAATCTCAACATCTTAGATAAGCAGTGACAAAAAATATATCAGTTTCTCAAAACATTAGTGAGAAAGAATCAATCTTTATCATAATTAAAATTCTCTTGGTAAACTCTAAATACAAAGTTATATTTTAATATAGTAAAAAGTAGGCAAGCTCTTCTCTTCTTGACATGGTCAAAAATGCATTACTATGAGGACAGTGTTTCCTCTGTTCTCTTTATCACTATTAACTGTTCATCTATCTTTTATTGCTACCTGAAATAGAAACACACCTGAATTACTTAGACTACAAGTTGAGAGGATATAACGTGTTGAGTAGTCACATTTTTAGAAACCAGTCTTGAAAATTTTTATGCACGTTAAATTGCTGAAGTACATTTTTCTTAATGCTTCAATGTATGCCGATGTCTGAAATTATTCTTCTCAAGATTCTTTCAGGTTGACACATTAGATCATGTCTTTATGTAAAATTAGTCATCACATCTGAAGTGCAGTTTCAAATAGTTTGAACGCTGACAGAATATTACACTGTGCTGAGTACAGAGGAGCAAGTACAGGACATGTGATACCATAAGAACCCATTGACCTAAGCAATATGCTTATGATATGATGCAAAGATCAATGTGTTAAATATGAATTTCCATCTATGTGTAATGGAAAGTGAAAGGAAATAGAGATGGTTTCTAGGAAGATCTCTCAGAAATCTGGGAACTCATTAAAGAATTAGAATTCAGAAGGGGAATTATTACAGGAAGCCACTGTCTACAAAATGTATTGAATGTTATTGACTAGTGTATAACATAGACAATATAAATGTGAAGCATACCTAGATGTGTATAAGGGAATCTTTCCAACCAACACAAAACCAAAGTCAATAATTAATTTATTTAATTGGGCAGGGTGGGGTGGGGGGGGGAGGTGGTTAGTATGTCAGTTAAAGCAAGACAGTGCTCAGGACTGGGCTGGAATTCACCTCCCCAAAAACTCAGTGAAATTGCTCAAGTTCATTCACCCCTAACTGAAGAGAAATACTGCCATATTAATTTATAAAGGGAAAAGAGCTACTCCTCATTTACACAATGTTACCACCAGCAAAAGCCTCTATTGCATTGACTAACTGTCACAGTAATTAGAGTGCTACAATACATAAAGACAGCCTTCTGAAAATGGTGAGTTAAATTCCTACTCCCTAGATCTTTCTCAGTAGTAAGGACCTTGCCAGCATCCTTTTGTCCCAGAGTGAGTTATATGTAACTGCAGAAGTAATCTCAAAAGAAAGAGTGTGAAGGGGGAGCAAGTCTTACAGAGGTCCTATGCAGGGATGGATGCTACTCCATTTTACTTCCTTCTGCTGTCCTGTCCTTTGACCATTGGTCACAAAGGGATTCCTGCCTCTGAAGTAACATATAGCGCATCTTCTTTGACAACTTCCCTTAGACCCACCCTCCTGACAAATCATACATCTCTCTTTTCAATCAGTTCATGCTATTTGCCTCTGTAACATTCTAGAGAAAAAGGTGAAGTACTTTTAACAAACTTGCACAACAACTACAAAGGACAGTCAGGAAACAGAAAATTATAATTTGCTTTTGTAAGGAATTGGAAGCACTTTCATGATCTTGCAGCCCTGATTTAAACTCATTGCTAAAAAGCCAGAAGCCTGCCAGCTATAAAGGGCTTTGATTTTATTTTTTCATGCACTTATCACAACCTCATTTTGTAAAGTGCCAAGTAGATTTGTTCATTCATAACCCATCTTGATGCACTGGATGGCAGCAGGGGGTGATTTTGTGTTGGAGGGGTTAGTTTTAGTATAATAGGACATAATGTTCCATTCTATCTTTTTCTTCTTTCAATATTTTAATTCATTCTATGAGAAAAAATTCAATGCCAATCTGTCAAGGACTGCAATTATGTTTTAAATCGGGATGAAAAAAAGTGTGTGTGTGTTTGTGAGCAAGGAAAATCATTTACATAATAACTGATGATAATAATAACTCTCAGATACAGTCTTTATACCCCATACCCTATCACTTGGTTGTAATTGTAAGATGGCTGCTTCTTGCTGTGCAGTACACCTAAAAATGTAGAAATTTTTATTCTGCATTTTTAGGCAACTATCAGACAGCAAATGCTGATACTGCTTTGTCCTTAAAAATTTGCACTGCTATTAGCTGCCATCTGCAAGGTCCCTCAAACACAGAGTGGTTGAAAAACTCCTGAGAAAACCCCTGCTTTTGACTAATGGTTCTCTAGGCCTATGTTGGAACCATTCAATCAGAACCATAGTTCTGCTGTGGACTCTGCTAATGAACACAAAAATGAGGAGTATTTTTTTCTAACTCAATAAACGTATCCAAATATTAAACTTTTAGAGAGACATAAAGAATATATTTTAATATAAAAAAGCAAATGTTTCAAAATCAAATGTTTTACTTCAATAAGACAGAAAAATATTTTATTTGTAAACTAAAACATGTCTTAATCCAGATTTTCTGTTTTCAAATTTGTCAACTGTACCAGATGCCAAATGAGAAACGACAAATTGAAGAGAATTTTTTTTTAAAAAAGAGGATCTCAAGATCTAGAAATTTTAGAAGTGACTAAAAATGAAAGGGTTTTTTAGTTTTCCATTTTTACAAAAGGCCCCCTCCTAAAAAGGTTTTTTTGTGTCTACTTTAAGCACTATTTATTGCAAAAGTTGCAAATGCATTTTTCCTGATTTTTAGTGTGTAATGTCTAGTTTAACAGGTGATGAATAAGAAATTAGATGTCATTCAATCCCTTTGTCTTTTTAAATGCTGAATACGGGATGGTCCTTGGTAGGCCTTTCAGCAGCAGGAATGTATCCACTCAGGAAAGAACTTAATGAGAAGTATAAAGTTAATAATTTATGCACATGCTTTTCTTAATATGCAGGTGTCTTATATCTCATAAGAATGAGCATAGCAGTTTTTCCCTCTGCCTCAAAATTTCATTCCATTTTCTGCAGTCCTATTCAGGGTCTCCATATCACTCAGCCTTCATCTTCATGTACAGTTGGACTCCATGATTTTAAATGTCTTTTCCAACATAATTGATTCTATGATCACTCTGTACATGAGTGAAGAGAAGATCTTCCCCAATGCAGAGCCTTGGCCTCAGAGGATATCAGCTGTAGTGGTTATAAAACCCATTTGACCTGGAATGACCATTACCTTTAAGGAATATGCAACTAAAAGTTATGGTGTTAGTGGTGTGGTAGAATCCTTTCTTTTTCAGCTAGGCAGACTATTTACCATTGTAAGATAAATTAGACTCTAGATTTCAGTCTAACTTTTTGACAGGTAGTGTTATTTTTATGAGATTTTCCACAGTTCTGCTGAAAAGGCTGCTCAGTATTCTGAGTAACCAACACTGCTTTCTGACAGCTCAAAAATTCACCACTTCAGTTTATGTTAAAATAATTTTTGCAATAGTAATCATCAACACTGAGGAAAATGAGTTTTATCATTAAATAATCACACCCTTGAGAGGCTGTGGGCACACAGCTGGCTCTCAGCTGGCTTCAAATAGTTGAAATGTAACTATTGTAGAGAAACGATGCCTCTTGTCTTTTGGTATAAATTAAAACTGAAATAGTAACAATTTTTTTCAGATCTATTTTTCATATACGTGTAAAGCTGCGTGCCCATACTCACTAAACATGGAAGAAAGTACATCATGCCAATACACAGGAGCAGATCAACCTGTGTTATAAAGATGGTTCAGGGTTTGGTTTTCTCTGTTTGGTGAGAAGAGAGAAATACTCATTACAGCAATATTCTTCCAAACACAATCAAAGAGTGTGCTTTTTGTATCAGGATTAAATGCCCAGCACACAATATATCACATTCCAAATTTTGCCCAGAAACAAGAGATGCACTTGCTGAAATCCATACCTGACATAACTAGGCAGCCCCGATGCTCAGTGAGAAAGGGGTCTTCCCAGAGCAGCTCCCAGAAGCCAGGATAGGGAGTGAGAAATGGCTGTGCTACAGAAGTTGTGCTGCCTCTCAAGCTACACAATAACCCTGGTGGAAGCAGGCACCTTTCTCTAAACTCCTCTGTCCTGCAAGAAAACTCCTCCTGTCTCTTTCCCCTGCAATATTTCTCCATTCACCCGGACTTCCCCAACTACAAGGAGGGAAGACAAGGTCAGGTGTCCAACAAGAGCAGAGGACTCTGAAGACATGACGCTTGTCAGGCTGCCTCCTCACATGTAGGCTAATTGGGCAGTCTGTTTCCCCCGAAACGTGTATCCTACACAGCTCTATACTTTGTTTCATGGACCTCCTGGTTCTCCTGGGGAGCCCAATTTACTACTGTTTTTGAACAGAGATCATTGTGGGCCACCAGGTGTGGGTGACAACGAGGAGAAGGTGACTATTGTTAGCTTCCTAGCCATTCTAATTTCCTAACCTAAATTTTCAGCAAGATTTACTCACAAGAATATAACCTGAAAATGAACCTTGGAAATTCCCATTCCAGAGGTAAATAGGCAGTGGCAGAGACCTGGTTAACAGTCCAAGTAGTAACACTGATCCATGAGATTTATACAGCTCTGCTGCTGTTTATGTTCAGCCTGCTGAACTTTACCTTTTCCAATATAGAACAACACAGTGTTGTTAATAATACCTGTTCTGAAATTGCAATAAGGTTACCGAAGGGAATTTGATTTATCAAGAGATAATTTCCTAGAAGGGAATAAAGGCACCTGGCTACCTTCTGCTGTCTAAATTTAATATCAGCATTAATAACAACACTGTCCCTCCCACCTTACATAATGCTTACTTAATAATTTAACTATCCAGATAATCTTCTCACACAGTTTGTTTTTCCCTCTAACTAGATGCCTAATAGCATTATTGTTTTTCATAAACACCCTGAAGCAGCACTCTCTTCGTACTGCAAAGTTCCAGCAAAGGCACAGTGTCATGCTTTGCTTAACTGTTGAAACATCTATCTCACACCAAAGTGGCTTTGATCAAGAAGCAATGTCTAGCTACTCATTTAGGTTGTGTTCAGCAAGATACTTTGACTCATGTCCAAGGTTTAAGCCTTTGAAAAGTCCCACAGAGCCTTCTCTACCTGGTTAATAAAGATTCATTCAATGCTTGAAAGATACACTCAGAGCTCTCAACTGCTGAATTAGGACTTTACTTTCCTAAAGTTCTGCCTTTCGGATGAGCAACATTATGTGTTGTTGGGTGGAGGTGTTTCTCTGACTGTGCATCAGTGAAATGAGGAACTGCAGGTGTTCCTTATGCCCTGGATATAGACCTTAATGTTTTGAAAATTTAAAAAAAGAAAAACATCTTAATTTCATTGTTTAGATCCTGTTCCACCTCTCTGATACTCTCACTTCTGACAGTGTGTTGAAATCTAACCCTTCAAGAGAAAAAAGTGCCTACACAGAAAACAATGTTGGACTGATGAACAAAGCAATTGTATTCCAAAATTTCCCAAATCAACATAAAGATTGCTTACAAATTGATCATTTCGCCAGTCACATTTCTGCAACAGCATGTTTTTACAGGGTAGATTGCTTATTTGCTTCCTCTGCCACATTAGAACATAAGCTTTTCTTCTCTTGCAAAGTGTCCTGGCCATTACTTCCAAACAAACGAGTGCATTTGGACAATATCAATTTGTATGCTAATAGTATTGCTTGCAACTGCACCTATGCTAACACACAAGACCAGGTTATAGCCAATTCCCTATTTCTTCTCTTTTAAGATACATGAGGAGTGATATTTCTAAAGATTATCAACTCTCTTCTCATTTCCTCTTCTCAGCATTGCCAAAGTCTATAATGTAGCTGCTTCAGCTCATATTAAAAACATTCAGAAAACTGAGACTTCTAGCAGACTCTCCTGACGTTTGCATGCAGCAAAAATTGTGTTTGCTTTAGGCAAACATATGCTTCCTGTTTATTAGTGCAAGCTTTTAGTACATTTGCTTCATCTTGAATAATGCTGACATTCTTTTTAACATTTCAACCCATCAGTAACCATACTGGTGTTTCTGTTTTTCTTTGTGGCATGATAGCCCAGAAGATACCTTGGATGCTTTCATGGATAAGACTTTGATGGGAAGCTGTCCAAACTTTACTCTGGGAGTATCCCAGCACTGTCCTGGAAATGTATGGAAACACTATGTCTGTTCTCCTACCCTAAGACTCCATTTCAGAAGGTGAAGAACTACTGAAATGTTTTGTTTAAATAGTAATCTGAACTATAATTCAATTTGAACATGAGATGTAAAGCTGGAAACTGTTGTGGAGCTAGAATTAACTTTCGTAGCGAGATTTCTAACAGTATAATGGAGGAGAAAATTCACCTGTAGAAGGTTGGAAAACATTCATATAAATTAAAACTTACTCAGGAAGGTGAAATTGCACTTGTACAATGTGTTGACTTTGTACAAGCTTTGGACAGCTTTCACTATGACAGCCTATAAATTAATCTAATAAGAACCCAAATTATCCTTTTTTTGGGTGGTATTCCTCAGTTTCTCTGTCACCAGTTTTTCAGATGGAACTCCTTTGACTCACTCTCACCTGGCTGGCCCCATTCCTGTGGCTAAATCATGACCATTAGTCAAATTACAGATTCAAAATACAAGTCCACTTTCATAATAAAAAATATTTTGTATATATATAATTGAGGATTTTTCTTTTTGATATTCAACAAGTTGTTGAACATGACCTGAGTGCCAACTTTGTCTGAGTCTGCAGCAGTAAGAGACACGAGAAACAACCAGAGTAAGAGACAATGCTGAGGATCTCACATTCACACGGCAGTTGTTCTGGGACTTCTGCATCAGACTATTTGTAATCAATTCCCACAGACTGGATGTGTGTTAGTGGCAGGAGCACACAAGAGCACTGGCTGGCCTGTTTTATCTAGAAGGAACACATTTCTCCAAACCTGCTCTTAATGTGTGAACAGAAACACACTAAATGGACTTGGTCAGACTTGTTTCAAAAGCACACTTCAGATCCCAGTTAAAATAGCAATGTAGATGCAGACTTTGCTGCTTGCTGGGCAGAATTTAGGTGATGCCCCTCCTGCTTTCTAGCCTGCAGTCAGTCATACACACTCCAAGTCTACTCCATTTATTTCAATTTTCTGCCCTCCACTCAGCACAGTCTGAACACTGAAGCTAGTGAAAAGCTTATTTAATTGCTGAGGGACTTGACCATTTGACTCAGGAACAAAAGCGTATTGGTACCAATCTCGTATTTTATCAGGAGGGATGTGATGCATAAAAACCAGTAATGGAAAGCACAAAGTTAGGAACACACAGAGAAAATGAAAATGTATACTATTTACAAGGACAGATTCCCTTGCTGAACAGGAAATCATGAACTTCTCTCCTCTTGGTAAAACTGACTAAAAATATAGGATTAATTTCTTCCAAGCAAAAAAGCCTTACTGAAAATACATTTCAGCAGGAAGCTTTGCAATTTTACCTAACACAATCCTGAAACACAGCACAATAAAAATTTTAGTGATCAAAATCAAACACAAATTCTTATCTTTAAAGTTCCCTCAAAATCTATTTATAGTTAGCTGAAAAGAAAATTTAAAAATAAAATGAAAACTAAAAAAAAATGAGCCTCTGGGGTTTTTGCAGCTGTAATCACATAAAAAGCTGTGATTGAGAAATTGCATGTTTGAGATTGAAAATGCAAATTATTCATATTTGTCCAAATCATAACTTCAAATGACATTGCAGTCTTCTTGCTATTTTATGCAGTACTTGTGTTACTGAGTCTGTTTTTCCTGTCTCTTTTCTTTTTCTATTTTTTAAGAGCCTTTTATTTCCTGTTCTTGCCTTGTAAGGTAAAATTTTCATTGCTTTCTTCTGAAAGGAGACTGCAAGATGTTCACAGTAATCAAGTGTAATGGGCATTTTCTTTGAACATTTAAAGATGGAGGCAGCACAAAAGGAAATAGAAAAAAGTGGCAAAGAAAAGCTGGTCAGCCTCAGCCAAACAGAGGATGAGTCAGCTGGGACCTCTGAAATACTCTCCAGTGCCACGGTCAGCTACATCCTAAGCAGGGCATAACAAACACCAAAGTAAAAGGAATGCCTGCTTCCTCTGGAAGTCAAATATATTCAGGTGCCTCCTTTCATTTTAATGACATTTTAAGTAAAAAGTAGTGTGAAGCAGCAGAGTCCGAATTTTAACTTTTTTCCTCCTCTTTTATTTGTACCACAGTAGCATAAATACGTTCCCCAACATGTCCAGCCACACTTAAAATCCAACCTGTAAGATTTTGGTCCATTTCATAAGTACTTGGTACTTGGCTCAGTAGGTCACAAGCTTCCCAGCATCTGTTTACTCTGAGGAAACTAATCCCTGGTGCCAAAAGTGAATGTTTGTTTGGGAAAGTTATTGTGCAAATGTCTGATGACCAGAGTGGAAAAAGCAAAAGCAGCAACTGCTAAATGCAGTCCTGCTCTCGCCTTAACAGCAGAGCTCTTCTCCAGCTCTTTCTGTGCTTGCCACATGCCCTCCAGGTGAAAGCCATGAAGACAGTCCTTGATGTCACCTACAGTTTTGTTGGCCCCTTGTTCCTCTCCTTCTGGAATTGAAATCTAACTAGTCCTGTTGTTCCTCTTCTAAGTTTTGGATACAAACACACATTTCTGGGAGGACTCTGGTGTAGGATATCTTTTAGGCTCTGAATTAATTTCTATCAAATGTTACAAAAGTAATCTCAGTATTTTGTCAACTGTACATGGCACAAAACAAGCTCAGTAAAATATTGCCTTACCCAGGCATGATGAAAGGCTCTGGTCCTCCTCTTTTCCATTTGCTGTAACAGATATCACGTAAATGAGCAGTCAAAGAACAGTCCTGAGCAAGCCTGTCTTGGGATTTCAGATATCATAAAAGTAACTCAGATTTCTTTAAGCATGGCTTTTTTTATTTAATAACTGTTTCTTTCAATTTATGGATGACATGTGTGCCAAAAAAAGGTTGATATGAATTTTTATGGTAATATATATTTATTTATATATACACTTAGTACTGTGCAAGCACAGATAAGTGTATTTACCATTAAATCAGTGGGGCTAACTTTATCTTCTGGATCTACTCTAAATGCTGTCAGAGAAGTTCTCTGCATGTGAGCGCATTGACAGTCAAAAGATTTTTAGTTGTGTTTTTTTTAATTCTTATCTACTTGCAGCATTGATGCATTTATTTTATTAGTTAGAAACCTAACTAGAATTAAATCATGCTTCCTTGTTGACGTGTCAAGTGTGAGAACATAACTCACCTCTGCACCCATCAAGATCCTGAAGGATCTTCAAGGACCTTCCAGGAGGATCCTGGAAGCTATGATACTGCACGTGGGAAATAAGGAGGTGATTTGGGGCAGCCTTCATGGCTTCCCTAAGAGCAAATCGTGCCTAACAAAGTAGGTGGCCTTCTATGATAGGGCTACAGCAGTGATGGATTAGGGAAGAGCAACTGGCATCATCTCCCTGGACTCATGCACAGCATTTTGTACTATCCCGCACGGCATCCTTGCCTCTGAACTGGAGAGACATGGATTTGATGCATGGAGGAAGTGGATGAGGACTTGGGTGGATGGCCACCCTAAACAGTTGTGGTCAAGGGCCAATGTCCCAGAGGACACCAGTGATGAGGGGCCCTCAGGGGTCTGGTGTTTTTTAAGATCTTTGCCAGTGTCAATGACAGTGGGATTGAGTGCACCCTCAGTAAGTTTCCAAAGGACACCAAGCCATATGGTGCAGTCAACACGCTGGAGGGAAGCGATGCCATCCAGAGGGACCTGAACAGGCTGGAGGGGGAGTCTGTGCAAACCTACTGAAGTTCCACAAGGCCAAGTGAAGGTCCCACAACAATGCAAGTCAGGAATCAGGCAACGCCGCACAGAACTGGCTGCACTTGCCTGTCACGGCAAAAGGCAAGCTGATGCTATTTGCTTAAAGCGAAGCTCCTTTCTTGGAGCTCATCTCCCTGTGAACACAGTGAGGCTGTTTGGGATTAGCACTGGTTTATGTCCTACCACCTGGGGTGGGTGACTCCTGCACCTCTCTGGCTCTCCCAGTCAGAGCTGAATTCCTACAGTTCTTGTCGGCATAGGCATCCCTGTACACACCATCCCAGTGATAACCAGAATCAGAGAGCACATATTACTGATGTGGATGGTAAGGTGTGCATGATTAGAAGTGCTGAAAACAACTAGGTCCTGTATTTCCAGCATAGAATGCAGTGAGTGAGCTTTTCAAAAGGCTGGGACTGAAATATAACAATTTCTAGGATATCCAGTGTAAAACTAGTTTATTTTTTTATACTAGAAACTGGAGGATCCTTTTACTCTCCCTCTCAAGTTTTCTCATCTAGCTTTAAGCTTCTTGTAATACTGAAGGCTCATGATTACAGGGTCTGATGCAGCCTTAGCCTCTAATCATCACCTAAAATGCTGTGTGGTTGAAGAGGTGCAGGGTCAGTAGGCACGGATCTTACTGAAAGGACAAAACTATATTGAACAAATTGCTTTTATTATAGCTTTTATTAACCTGACTCAACCACCTCCAGCTCCTTTTCCAAGACAAAATTTCCTATACTTACAAGTTTCTCAAGTAATATCAAACTGATGGCAAATTGTATAAATACATGTTGGTGATTCAATCTTTTGAAAATTGGTCCTTAATATGAAGACTTTATATTGTAGGAAATAAAAAAAATCCAGTCAAAGAATTAATAGAATCAGAATACAGCTATTAATTTCTTTCACTGAGTTTCTAGTTTATTGAGGGAATATCAGGCATATACTAGGCCTTTACTCTGAGTGCAAAAGAAATGTGCAATGCAGGCTTTCTCTCTGTTCAATAATTTTAATCATTTCAATATTTAACACTGTATTTTTGAGGGTCATATATGCTATGCAGTCAGCCCCAATGATAAAGAATGAAGGTCAAGAAAGTAACTTTCTTGCTAAATATCAAAAGAACTATATTAAAAGAGCAAGATGGTAAAAAAAAAGTAGTTCATAACTCTGAACAGAGGAGGAAAGAACAAGGTTGAAAGAGTAACAGACTTTACTTTTTTTGTAACCTCTGTCTGTGTGTGTGTGCACACATACCTACCAAAAGACTTGTGAAGAAATCATTGACACTTTTGAGTCCATTTTGAGTTCAGTGACACAGGAGACAGAAACAAAAAATGGGGAAAACATGCATTAAAACTATCATGGTCTGCCTATCTAAGAGGACTGGGATAGAAGCCAGAAAGAAACATAAATAACCTGTGAGGGAATGGATAAATACTGAGGAAAAACAAGATCATGTCAAAACAGGTTAGTGCTAAATTAATTTGACAAAGTTTCAGTAGTAGGAGGGAGCTCTTCCAGGCTTTTCAAATCAGTGGAAAAGTGAAGAAGGAGGGAGGAGAAAAAAAGATTTAGGAATCTGATGAGATTTTATCAGCTGTCTGTGATTACTGTTTTGTTCTGTTGGTCTCATGGGTTGTTGGTTTTTTGTTGATTTTTGGAGGGTTTTTTTTTTTTTTTTAAATTTTTTTTGTCTTAAATACTCTCTCCCCTTCTCTCTTCTGTTACAAACTCAAGCAAAATTGTCTGACAGCAAGATCTTCCCAGTGGACAACATGCACAAGGGCTATGCTTACATAAGGATGCAAGTCTCATACAGGACTGTGCTGTACAGTCCTTTCCCTTTGCGCACAGTTGTGCAGGACGCACCACCATGTTGCACAGGGTGGCCACACTTTTCCAGGGCACTCATGGTCAGTAAGCAAGTGTGGAGGCAACTCACTACCCAAAGAATAAACAAGTCAGGCTCAGAAGAAGAATGAGCAAATGCTAACCTTCCTTTCAAAAGTCCTTCATGTTTTATTGTCACCTACAATCTTATTAATGAGTGTAACTGGCTGTATTCAAACACAATACTGTAAAATTTAATTGGGCAAACATAGTGAGCATTAGCTGAAGCTGTTTCCAGTCATATATAATTACATGAAGCTCATATTTCAATAATTAGTGTGGCAAAATGAAATTATTTTACAATTAGAGAAGCTCTTGTTTCACCTTTTCTGACATGGATCCTCATTAAATTTAGGTTTTTATTTGCTGGTAGTCCCACTCCATTAGATATAGAAGACATTCCCTTGCCCACCAGGGTATTTTTAAGTGAGACAATATATCCAAGAAGATCTAAGATAATGAATACATCTCAAAATATACTTGATTGTTGTGGGAATTTTGGGTCCAATTTTTCTAACCAGTAGAAGAACCAAGTTGTAAAAGCACCTGTTACTCATGGAAAGCAAAATCCCTCTTAGCGCAGTCAAGGTCCCCCAGCACTCTCTGGCACTCACCAAGCTCCCGTGAGAGTCTCTTGCCTCCTTCTCACACCACAGCCAGGATGCCCTTATTCTTTTTTTCTGGATCCCAGGCTTTGAGTGAAGACATAGGATAGTAATTAACACTTCCTCAGGAACATATATCTGCTATATCACATTAAAAGGCACAGAAAATTTGTTCTTCTCTGCAGCTACACTGTGAGTCACCCATACATTGGCCATTGGCTCCCTCTGGCTGAGCAGGAGAACACAATGACTGTGACACAGGTTAACACAGTTTTACTTGATGGTTTCCTCCTCATCCCAGTTCTTATGAGCACTTTAATCACTAATGTCATACAGCTCAGTGATCTGCTCCTGCCTTTCCAGAAGTGCTTCTGCTTCTCTGCCAGCCTGGGCACTGCTTTCTCAGCTCTCTCTGACCTTTTCAACCAGTGTCTATTTTTCTAACTTATCTTTACAAAATAAATAACTGTTATCTTTCACGAGAGCTAACATTTAACATTCTTCTTTCTTTCTGCAAGACATTAAACATAGAATTAGCAAGTCCAAATAACACTTGAAATATTTCCCTAACAGGAGAGGAATTAAAACTTTGATAGGAATATGCTCAGAATTTCTGAGAAATTAAAGATACTTGAAATCACAGAAACACAAAATGATTTACTGCTCCACAACTTAAAATCAGTCTGGAAACACAGAAGGATAGTTGGTTATATTTTATCCCTTCAGGGAAAAAGCCTTCAAAGGACAAGCATCTGTTTTTTTACCCTCTTCCTCCTGGTACGCCACAGCCTCAATTTTTTGTTTCATTTTGTAAAAGCCATTTATTGCATCTTCATTTATTCTAAAAAAGTGTCACTGTAAAATTCTATATCTTACCATTCTCTTAATTCACCTTTGATAACATCAGCTGTTCATAACCAAAATCTCCTCTGCAGACTTGCACTACTCAAACCATGGAAGTCAGCAACAGAGAACAGAACATTCCTTCATTTCTCAGATCATTCCTGGAGCAAAATTAGCAAATCTTTTGGTAATGGGTGAGCCAAATTAGAGACATTTATCTGCCTATTATTCCTCTTGATCTTTATTGCTAAGAGGAGTAATAAAGCATATAGAGGTTTGGGGGTGGGTCTTGATTGCTGAGACTGTTAATATCATAATTACATACATAAGTCCCTTAGATCAGACAGACACTAATTTGTTATTTCATCCCTTCATGAACTATTTGAAATGAGAAGGGATTTCTGCTGCATTGAAGATGCCTGCAACAGGAGTTTTAGGGAGACAGTGCTGCCAGCTTTGGCAAAGGCATTTTGCTGAAAGAGCATCGTGCAGCAGGAACTATCTCATCATTCCTAATGTTTTGGATGTATTGGATGTAATATGTGATTAATAGGTATTATTTCCTTATTTCAGACAGTAATAAAATATTTCATGGCTAGTGACTGCACATCAATAGATGCATATAAACCACGGTTGTAGACAGTCTATCAAGCCAGAAACTGATAAACCACTAATTGAGAGGTCTATTTATTATTCATTTGTACAGCACTTAGGAATGAAACCTTGAAATAAAGCATGACTAACTTCCATCACAGGGTGTTAATCACCATCAGAGTTAAGACCCAACAGAATCTTCATGGCTGATAGTGCTTTGGTGTTTGTTTCTGCAGAAAGCATTGAGTTTAATTTTAGTCCTGTCATAGAAAAGATACTACCAGTCACGGTTGCATGTTCATGTTGAATAAATCTTACTATGCCTGACAGAAATTCTGTAATTTATTTGTCATAGAGTTTAATACTGAATATAAAACACAGTTCTGTTGAGCTATCAAGTATGACTTAATAGAACATTACTGCTTTTATTGAAAATTATTTCTTTTGCTAATTGCTTTTCATTAATTTTTTATGATCAGTAAGGGAATATTACAGTTTTCTAATAAAACAAAGGAAATCCTATTTTCCTGGCTTGCTTTTTACCACCATTTGGATCAATTCAAACAAGTCCCATTTTCCTCTGAGAAAGATGAAGTTGTATCTCCGACCAGTTGCGTAATGAACCAATGAGTAAACTGATGCAAGTCATGAGCAGATCAATGAGGTTCTGCTTCACAATAAATGCCAAAGCAAAGTCAAGAAGATATTTTTAAGAGAAGAAAAAAGCTTCCCTGATATGATGCATGAATTTGCTGCAGCATTTCTGAAGTCAGCTAACAATTGGTCAGCAGGCCGAGAACAGTTTTTAAAACTTGCTGTGCTCCAGGAACAATACATCATCTCCTACTATTGGTCAGGTCTGTGATGCTGATATTACAAGACAGATGTTTTTCTTTGGCATATGGGTATACCAAAGGGCAGTGAACAGAAAACTGACTGGCACCATTAGAGATCAGGACTAGCAGAAAATGTTTAGACTTAAATTACATTTTAAACATGTCCAGCTTACCCTTGAATCTTCAGGACTGCATATGTTATTGTGAGAAAGAAACAGGCTACAGAAACCAGTAGACAGCCAGCTTTAATGCATTTGCCACTACTAACCAAAGTAGCTAAGCAAGTAAAGAAACTGGGCAACTCAGAGCTGGAGTTTCACATAGGTGCTCCACATCATCCTCAGAAAAACTCATTATCAAAATACCACCTTTCTCCCTTAACATATTGAAGTATAGTGGACACCAAACAAGTGAACAAGGCTGAAGTCTGTCGCCTCGGACACCTTGTCCCCTAAATGGAACACCTACATTTCCTATAAAGTCAGTGATGGAGACTGACACCTCTGAAGACCTCTGGAAAGAGATTTGGAACCAAGACATTCCTCAGGAAACTGTTCCTCCCTGGTGTTTATGAGGAAAACCAACAGACAGCACTAGACACCCGTCAGAGACTCAGAGAATCCAACTGCTTCATCATCTGCTCAGAAAAGACATCTAGTGGAAGAGGACAAGGTCTTTAAAGAGAAAAAATGAAAAAGGCAACAGAGGCAGAAATACCCTGCCTGTATTTGTTTCATCATTTGGTGATTAGAATACTTGTGTGAGAAGTAAGGGTGATGGATTTTAGTCTTCCTCAGCTACATAGGTAGGAGGAGAGGTAACACACAAATAGATCTATAGAAGACATGCCATTATCAATGAGGTAAGTAATGTCTGGAGGTAATTCCTGACCAGCAATAAACAAGAGTGAGTCTCACTTATATCAAGAAGGAAGCAGAACTGGGATTTTCAATCTTGCTGCCTGAAGTGTGTAGGCTTTTTATGTAATGCTAGCTGTGGGAATATGAAGGACAGCCTGTTCTGGGGGATAACACTGAGTATCCTTCCTCCATGAGCAACAGACAGCCTCCTTTAATTTTTTCTTCTCTCACTTTCAGCTTGTGCAAAGAAAGCCCATTTCCAGCTGCTAGATGTAGAGGTGGCTTTTATTCCAGCTCTTCTTCACTTGAGTCTTCAGGATATTTTCATATATTTTGGCCAAATTGTATTTCAGTCCACTTGTCCACAGAAGGCAAAAATACGCACTTACACCATTTCCACCTCCTGAGCTTCAGTTGCAAAAGAAGTCCGTATGTGAGGTGTGCTCTCCCCATAGAATGGGCTTTTCTGCATGTGCATTGGTAATCCATGATTGTCAACCACATGATTTTCAAGAAGAGAAATGGTCTATTCCTGTAGACAGGTTTCTCTGGGAACTTCTATGTGTTTTGAATGTGTAAATCCCAATCTAGCAGACTAAAATCTTTCAGTGAGTGTGTGAGTGATCATAGTATTGCCTGTGCTTTTCCTCTGAACCTAAGTGTGCAATTTTTCTCTCGCATCAAAACTGAAGCCTCTGAATTCCTTGGACTAGCTCTAAGCCAGCATTCATTAATTAAGCTGATGATGTGCTTGTGCTACATGCCAAAGGTAGACAAGAGAAGTGTGTTGCAATAGTCACACTTGTCTGCTCTTCGAACAGAATTATCACTGAAGGGGCTTTACCAGTGAATTTGATTGTTTTCCATGTAAAATCAATAAGTACAGTCTAGTCCCTAACAGGCTTTCTGAAGTCACTACTTCTCCCCTATTTGAGGGTACAAGCATGACTTTTTTCCTCCAAAATTATATCACATTATCTTGTTAGCTTTATAATCCAAGGGATTTTTTTGCTATTTCTAATTCATTTGACTCAAATTGGAGATGGAGATATCATTAAGTTTGAGTGAAGTTTTCTTGATAACTAGACAAAAATTGCAGGCTGATGAATAATTTCTGAGAAAAATAAAGAAATTGTGTTCTGAGAAAAAGATTCTTTATTTCATTTTTATTCACATTTACAATTTAAATTTTGCAAGTGATTAATGAATGTTCCAGGAAATTAGTGAAAGCTCAGTAGTGTTCAGCAGTCTGTGGGTAAGTGCATTTTGATTTCTTCCTATGGTAGAAAATGTGTATGTGAGAACACTCAGCAGTTCCTTGTCCATTTATACACTTACTACAATTCTCACCAACTGTGTAGATAGCTCTTGTTCTTTTTGTCATTTGGCTTTATGGTTCCTTTTTTTAACTTTTCCTCTTTTATGATGATTCAGATGTGGTTGCTTGGGTGCATAAATACCTCAAAAGTAAACAGTAAAAATATGCCCTAATATGTAACAATTGCCTTGAACTGTCACAGCAATTACACCTTAATGTGCTTTACACCTGTGGCTTTTTAACAACAAACTTAGTTGAATATATTAACAATGAAAAGTCTGCTAGCATGTTTTAAACTGTTCTCTTTTATGATTTCTATTATAGCTCAGTGTTCTCTAACTAGTCTAACCATTCAGGTGGATATTGCAAGTCTGAATGTGAATTTTCCTAATACATCATAATTACAGAACCACTAAATAATGTTTTGATCACCCATAGAGAAAGTAATATACAGTATTCCTGATTACTTGCTTCTTACACATTTAGTCACAATACATGATATATTAGTTTGAACAAAATAGATGTACATCCATTTTTGTTTATTATATTTTAACTGAAAGCTTCTGAGAGGACTATTTGAACACTGCATGCAATAGTCCATCTAGGGTAAGGTAACTTTTTCTAATGGCAGTGGTAGTAAGAGGGTATTAAACCATAAATAGTGTTAACAGCTCAGAAAAGACAGCTGGATCAATGGTTCTTGAACATTTTTTTCATTTTTTTAGCAGTATCCCAGTTTCCAAGATCTTCACTTGCACAATACCCTGTTTCAGAACATTTATGTTCAGTGCGTGCCCCTGAACAAAAATTTATTATTTATTAAAACCACTTTCCCCAATAATGTATCCCACAGAGTTAATATTACTAACAGATTGTAATTCTAGTTTTTTCTACAGGGTTCCATTCCAGAAAACCATTTATCATGTGACTAATTTTGAGCAAAATGTGCCCTATTGACACCTTGTGCCCAAGGTTTGAGTCATTCTCCAAGATGAATGAATTTAGTATTCTACATCACCTAAAACCTGATACAATCCCTTTTGTAACTTCTGAAAACTTCTGTACAGTAGATTTGAATTGGGGTTTTTTAATAATTTTTTCTTAAGTACCATAATTCCAGGGCTCCTGAATGTTACAGCTGCACCAAGTTGTTTCCTTTATCTGTTTGGTTCTGCCTCTTTTTCCTACATCAACATGATAGTCCATATATATATTTAAATGGCTATAAACCAGTGTATTTTTAGAAATAAATGGTGGTATTTACTTGAACTAATGTCACTTTCACTGATATATCTTTCCTTATCCTTACTTAATAATGTTAAGAATGTGTTTCCATTCACATTTTAAGTAACCTTTATTTGAATGTAACAAATTCACTCTTTCTCAAATTTTTTAAATGGAGGAAACAACCTTGTTTGATCACTTACTCATTTTCTCCATATTTTATACAGACTTTGATCTTCATAAAGAATTTCAAAATCCTGTGCTGCACAAGTTAGACAATAGAGTAGAGTTTGTATGTTTCTTGTTTCCCCTTTTAAATAATTACTTTCCTTTCTAATCAGCCCTTACTTCTCATAAAAAATGTCCTTGATGGAAAAAAATCCACTATCAAAGCTGCAGTTTCTGGAACTATTTTTCTTTTTAGGGAGAGGTATATGTGTGTACATGTATACATATATATGTACTTTTTTGTGTCTCTGTGTGTAATTATGTGTGTGTGTGTATGCATGTCTTCTCCATGGACACTCCCTTGTCGTGGGGGAGAAGCTTGCATGCCCTTATGAGGTTGCAAGCTGTGCTGGTGGTGGTACATGCCTCTGTTAGGGTCTCCCATGCTAGTCAGGTCTCAACTGAAGGGTCAGGCAAAGTGTGTCCACAGGCAGGATGGGCTCGCTAGCTCCCCAGCGACCATCCTAGGAGAAGGACAATTCTAACTCCAAACTCAGGCAGATGGAGCTTGCTTAGCCCTGTAAGGCCATCCATCTATGAGAAGGATACTCTAATTAAACCTATGTCCTGAGGATTTCACTGCCACCATCGCTTGGCCCTGGCAGATGAACCTCAGGAGTAAAGGGTGGGGTCAGTTTTGTGCATGCTGCACCTCACCTAAAAAATACATTGCGCAGGCTCTAGGGATCCTCCCACAATTGCAAAGCCCTGTAGTGACAGGTGAGGGATGAAATGGCAGGTGCTAAGGTGCACTGGAAGCCACAGCCCTGCATGCAGGTGGTTCAGGACATTGGTCGCTCGAGACTGACCCAGAGATGACAGTCTGGTTCGGCAGCATCCTGAATGACCAAGCAGCCTTTTTCAAGGAAAGACCTGCTTGTTCCACATGGAGAGTGGCCTAGAAAAGGTGGCCTAACCAAAGCTAATCTCCACCCTTCACCCGGTTGGTTTGCTGCAGCCAACAGGCATCTTCCTTGAGGTCAAACAAAAACAAACCCTAAAAGACAAAGGCATACACCTGCCTCCAAAGGCGTGCCCAAATTAACAGTTGCATGTTGGAACATCAGAATCATGCTTGATTCTGCAGATGGTGGACGTCCTGAGGGCTCTAATTGCCNGCACCTCATTGACTATGTCTTAGTGCAACAGAGAAATGTTCATGATGTCTGTCATACCTGAGTGATGCTTAGTGCAGAATGTCAAACAGACCACCGCCTTGTGTGATGCAAGTTGCACCTCCACTTTAAGTCCAAACCCAAGAGGGGTGGCATTCCAAGGAGGAGGCTCAATGTTAACAATCTTCAAATAGCCACAGTGAGAGACAGCTTCCAGGTAAACCTTCAAACTAGACTTGATCATCCCATAGATCCCTCTCCTGAAGCACTTTGGCAGCATATTAAAAATAGCATCCTGCAGTCCTCTGAAGAATACTTAGGGTTCTCCTCCAAGAAAAACAAAGACTGGTTTGATGAAAACAATCAACAAATCCAGGAATTGCTGACAAAGAAGAGAACTGCTCACCAAGCACACCTCGCTCAGCCATTTTGTCTCACATGCAGTAAGCTCCAACAGAAACATCGAGACATCCAGAACAAGTGGTGGATCAGCCTAGCAGAAAAGACTCAACTATGCGCAGACTTGGGTGACCACAGAGGATTCTATGAGGCTCTGAAGGCAGTTTACAGACCCACAGACTGTGTTCAAAGCCCCCTACCCAGTGCAGATGGCCAAATGCTTCTCACAGATAAAACCTCCATCCTGAATCGATGGTCTGAACATTTTGAGACTCTCTTCAGTGCCAACCGTGTAGTCCAAGGCTCAGCAATTCAGCACATTAGACAACAACCAGTGAAAAATAAATTGGATCTAGCCCCTACTATGGAAGAGACTCTTAAGGCCATACAGCAGGTGAAAACTGGCAAGGCAGCTGGGGTTGATGGAATCCCACCCGAACTTTGGAAGCATGGAGGCCAAGCACTCCATGCTAAGTTTCACAAGCTCATTGTGTGTGGCTGGGAACAAGGCGAACTACCATCTGTGATGCAGTCATGAACTACTTCTGTGATGCAGTCATCATTGCCCTGTACAAGAAGAAAGGGGAAAAATCAGACTGCTCAAATTACTGAGGTATCACTTTGCTCTCCATTGCTGATAAAATCCTTGCAAGAATACTTTTGAACAGATTA